>MUHK01002767.1:0-23450 GCA_002151225.1 Paramoeba pemaquidensis
CTTCTTCTTCTTCTTCTTCTTCTTCTTCTTCTTCTTCTTCTTCTTCTTCTTCTTCTTCTTCTTCTTCTTCTTCTTCTTCTTCTTCTTCTTCTCTTCTCCCTTCTTATTCTCTCCATATTTCCCTCGATATTTTATTTCCTTCCTCTCGTTCTTTCAAAAAAAACCAACCTCATCATCTTGTACAACAGCATAAACAAAGAAATAAAAATGCCAGCCAAAGCCATCATAAGAATAGGTCCAACCAACAAGAGCGACATGTTCTCTTTTCCTTCTTCTTTCCCTCCCTTTCCTTCTCTCTCTCTCCCTCTCTCTTCTTCTCTCGCGTTGAGAGCAAGGAAGCCTCGGTTTTTTTGATTTCAATTTTTGGATATTCAGGATTTTTCACGATATGATTTTAAGAATCCAACACTATTTTCAACGTTCTTCTTTGTTGCTGGACCACAACAAATTCAACCCAAAGCCCGGTTTCGATCGAGCAGCGCCCCCTCCTCCGACAGAGCATTCGAGATTGGTGTTTTGCCTTCCTTGATTTATTTTAATAATGAAAGTTTTAACTCAGAAAAGCCAGGCACTCTCACAGGATCAGAGCATGAATGAATTTCCAAGTTGTCCATTTTTTTTCTTTTTTCCGCTCCTCGTTGTACCACTAGCAATCATCAATTTTTCAAAGTCAGTTGCACCCCACTGGGCAGAAATTGTATCGGAATTGAGAGACAAGAGACCAGACTGTCTGGATTCCAACCAAGGTAAAGACTCATCTGATTGCTCTCCAAGTTGCTCTCCGGTGTAACGCGAAAGAAAAGCGATTGCTTCGGCAACAAAATGAAAAAGATAAAGAAACTGAAGAAAAAGAAAAAGAAATAAGAAAAAAAGAGAAAGAAAAAAAGACAAAGAAAAAGAGATCCAATTGCCTATAGTTGCAAATGCAACAAAATGTCCAAAGTGAGGTTGAAAGAAACGCTCTTCGGTGTTGGGAGAGAAATTGTGAAAGAAGGAGAGAGGGGGAAGAGGGGTCCCCACCTGTCAACGTCTTCTTCAGGTGGAGCGGTTTGCTTCAACACTTCGTGAACGGTTTGAACCATCGGACCTCGTTCCGCCACCAGAAACTCATTGGCGAAGAGGGGACGTCCTTCAATTTTTAACGAGTAGCCTCGAAGAAAGTAAAGGACCTTCTGCAACCACAACCGAAACCCTTTATCCACTCATAAACTCCTTGCTGATCGCCATATGAATTTCGCCAGCGGGGGTGTAAATTAAACTTGAAGAATCATGTATTTATTATTTTAAGATTTTATTAAGATTTTTCGATTCACCGTTTGGATAACCGATCAATTAAAAGAAACGGTTAACCGACTAACCGTGGTTAACCGGTTAATTTGCTCCAACCGCTGCGGTTTGTGTGAGAATCGTGGAAGAACGGGGTGACAAAAAAAAAAAAAAAAAAAAAAAAAAAAAAAAATGAGAAAAAGGGTATTTTATTTTTGGCAGCGATGAAGGGATCAACAACTCTCCAATAAAAACAAATACAACGAATGAGCATGACCGAAGAAAAACTTATTCTCTGGGAAATGTTCTTCATACCAATCAGAAGACTCATTATCACGGAACTTGTACCCTAACATTTCCTTCAACTCCAACTCAGGAGCCGACCACTGGGCCCCCAAAACCTCGGACAAAATAAAATCATGCAACAAATCACGCAACATCAAAGGAAACTTCTCCCCCCCTTCCCCCTCCAACAACTTCCTCATCACCCCAACTTGCTCATCATCCAGAGGCTCCCGGAACTCAGGTTTGAGATCATCAAATGGATTCCCTTCCATTTCGACCTGCAAACGCATGAATAAAAAGGATAAATGCCACAATCGGATATGCTCATCAATCGTCGGGGTGCTCGCCGCTTCCCACCTCTCTGCATCCATGTTCAACGTACTCAACGCATAATCCTTCACAAAACTCTTTCCAATCCCCAACTCCCTCCCCTTCCTCCCTCCAATCCGGGCCACAAAGTTGATCACCACTTCGAGAACAGACAAAAGACGAATCACCTTGCTCTGGGTGTCCACCTCCCCCAAAATCATCTGCATGGTCTGGTCGTTGATGCTCTTTTGAGAGATTCGAGTTTTGAGAGAAGCCAGCTGTCCAGAACTCTGGGCATCACCACGGAACACATAGAATTTCGTGTGTAAGCGGGTGCTTTGCTTGCCTCCCAACACGCCAAATCGCAACCCATCCTCAATTGCAGCAAAGTCGTATTGTAACACTCCACCTTGCACAAATGAGTGGGTGTTGAGAAGGGTGAGAAAGTGGCTTCCACGGTCGTAGATAATGAGCTTCTGACGCATAGTTTCCAGGGGCGAATCGCAAGAAATTTCTGGAAGACCAACATCAAACAGTTCATCAGCCGCTCCTCCTTGGTTGACTTCCGGAGCGCCTTGATTTTGTCCCAACCCCAAGCAATCTTCGTGGATGCGATGAAGAACAGCCAACAATCGCACAGTGGTCAACGTGTTGGGATCGATATGCTTTTGCCCATCGCTGACAGAAGGAAGAGAGAAGGAGATGGGGGTGTTGGGGCCCATCTTGCCTGGCAAATTCACCTCCCCCTCCAGAAGGAATGGGTTCGCTTCACACTCAAAAAGTCGCTCACCCACCATGGGGAAACCAACATTGAATGCTTCACAGAACTGTTCCAGTAGCTCAGTGGCCTTGGCTTGCTCACTGGCTGGAAGACGGGCAACGACTTGCGCGTTGGTGATCTCCAATGCCTCCCCACGATCAATTTCACCATGCTGGAACATAGAGAAGAGCAATTTGTGCCATTGTAAGACAGGGATAATGAGTTGAACGTGTTGCAACCGGCCCTCCTCCTGAAGGAAAGCCGACAAAAGAGGGTGTTGCTCGTTGAAATTGTCAAAGGCATCCGTTGCATGGAGAAAGTGGTTCAAGGTGGGGGGTGGGACAAAGCGAAACAGGGTTTCGTATTCAGTGAGGTTCTCCGTTTTCTTTTCGAGGAGTGCATCCCAGCTGTCACAGCCCAAAGCCTTTTCAACCACCTCCTCGCGCTGTTGTGCCTGGTTGGAGGAGTCGATGCGATGCTTGATGTCTGATTGAATATCCGCCGCAGCATCGCGAATCAACAACTTGACTACATTCTCCAACGCGAAAACCGCGTTCTTTCTGCTACAGGTAGCCCCCTCAACCCACAATTTGGACTCAGGAGCATAGCATAAGCAAAAGATAGTCTTCACAAGCACACCTCCTAACATATTGTCAAACCTGTGCGCTTGGCAAAGCTCTTGGAAGTGAGCTCTCAGTCGAGTGGCAAGGTGGGAGTCGCAGTTCGCAGGGTCCCGATGGTGAATCAATCGAGCAGTTTTCACTTTCCCTCCGGCCTTGTTAAAGCAAGCAAGGAAGAGGGCTGAATCAATAATGAGGCGGAAGAAAGCGGCACAGGTGGTCTCCAACCGGTTGACACGCTCATTGACCACGAGCTGGTACCCCAGATGATTCACAATATCTTCAGCGGGCCTGTTGATTTCACGGATACCCAAAACGCTCCGATGATTTTGTCCTCCAATTTCAGCACCACAGGTGGGACATTTTCCCTTTTCCATGGGTTTTCCACACTGCCCAACAGAGTAGGAATGGCCATTCGGGCACTCGTACCATTTCACACCTTCCAAAGGACTCTCGAACTTGGAACCGGGGAAATAGCGCTCATTCCATTTCTGAGGAGCCATCATCAAGTCCGCTATCCAGGAGGTTGGGTTGGCCAGTGCCCCAGCGATCAAACGCAACAAGGTGTACGCAAGGGCTTGGGCCTTGGAAGACAACTCCTCCCCTTCCACAGTTGCGACAGGGATCAAGGCGCTATTGAGAAGCTTTGACTTGGAATTCCCGCACTTCAAAAGAAGAGCGATCTGGGTGCCAATGGGCAAATACTCTGCAATGATAATGTTTTCTTCCTTCCCCTTTTTGCGGAAATGTTCACTCACACGGTCCGCAAACTGGAGCATAGTAGACAAAAACTCCTCCGACCCTTGGCTGAACACGGCTTGATGCGAAATCTCATTGAAAATCGCAGGGAAAATCAAGGACGGGACTTGAGCGTGGTTGACCACTCGATCAAACGCCTCGTTGTCCTTGGGGTTCAACAACGACTTCACAATCAAGCCTCTGTACTCGTGCAGCTCTTTGAACCGATTTGGAGGCAGCCAAGGGCCCACGGGGGACTCCTCAATGACAACATGAAGCTTATCTTCCTCAAAAGCAACCCAGTCGCAACCCTTCTTGCGACACATGAACAAGAAAAAGAGAACGGCCTCGAGGCTGTTGGATTCCTTGATTGCCTTCATGACATAGGTTTGGAGGATCGATTGGTCCTTCAAGAGAGCATTAAAATGATCAGAAAATTTGGCCAGCTGAGGAGTGTCGACATGGCTGGGTGAAGGGAACTCCTCCGACCCAACCAAGCCTCCATAGCAGCTCAAAGCCACTTGAACTTTCGCAAGAGACTCCAGGTTTTCCCTTTTCAAAGCCCACCCCTCCGGGTTCTCTGTCAACCATTGCACCACCGCCTTTTCGTCTTGTGGCGAAGAGATGGAAGTGATTCTGTCCAACGCTTCAGGGGTATCCATCTCGATGTCCATTGTGGCCTCTTCTTGGGTACTCACACAATGAGAAAGATAGACCGACTTTCCAGTTTGACCAATGGGATGGAAAAACCTGTCTGCCTCAGTCAGGTTGGCCCTCTTTTCAGCTCGAAGGAAAATGTGCATGAGAGAGAGGCGGGTGGCAGGAGAGGGAGTAAATTTAAGGAACTGCCTGGACTCCTCTGGGGCATTGGCTTTGTTGGGAATAATTCCTGTCACAGCATTGAGATACTCATTGATATGAGAAACAAGGCTGCGCTCCGTTTCCAGGATCTTGTCGGCGGACAAGGCAGGAGCAAACAAAACCTCCCCAAAGAACCGAACCAAAATGGTCTCCAAAAATCGGCGGGCAATCCTTTCCGATTGCCTCTCAGTAGCTCGCTGCACCACAACAACCCCCTTCTCATTCTCTTTTGCCACTCTCGGGAAAGAAAAGGACTCTTCATCCTGTTCTTCAGAGGCCTTTTCAGCGTTCCCCTCTTGTTTGGGCTTCTGTGTATCCACAGAAGCCAAAGATCCAGCCTCGCGGGTGTCTTTGAGGGTAGCTTCTCGTTGGGTCGGAGTCAAAAGGAAATTCTCCCAAAAATCATGGCCAAGAGACGTCTTGCCGCCCACCTTTCGCTCCACAAGAAGCTTTTTCTTTGCAACTTCGTTTGAAGATATGCACCTCCAACAAAGATCTGTTTCAATATGGTTTCGGTTGTAAACATGGCTGATAAAAGTACACTGAACGCAAGGACGAACGAGAGAGAAGAAATCAGCAAGCCCAACAAAAACCCTGGAGAAAGATTCGAGTTTTGTTGGATCAATTTGTTGCAACAAATTGATCATCTTCATTCCTTTCTCCCCCATGCCCCATTGCACCTTCTGCTTTCCATAGGTCTCTAAAAAGATTTTGAGCAACAGAATCGACCTCCACTGGTTCCAGGGAGAAAGGGCCCCCGATTGAAAATTCTTGTCGCCAATTTTGGCCTTTTCTTCCTCATAGTGAAAGAGAAGCTCATTCACATTTTCGGTTGTGGCAGCAATGAGGATGGAAAGGTGGGACGAGCCAGGGCAAATAACACCAAGGCCTCGTTTCACAAACTCCAAGTTGGAAGCACGAATCCAGATGCTCTTGGAGAGCTCCTGGAAGATGGCCTGCAAAAGCGTGGCAGTCCTATGGGAATGTTCGGGGGTATTTGAGGCCTTGTGCATGGCCGTCATGACGGCTTGACGATTTTGATCAGGAAGGACACTCAAAATCGAGCAAATGATTTGAATTTTCCTCTCGTTTTGCCTGAAAGAAGCATGGACCGCCGCAGGGGAAGCAAGGGCATCCGGGTGAAAGGATTGCAATACAGAAAAGTGAACAAACTCAATTTCTTCGAAAGACAGCTTGTCGACCTGGGGAGCGATCATCGCAACAAAGTCATGGAAAAAACCAAGACAATTGTCCTTTTCGCGAATGCGCTGGGCCACTTCCTCGCCAAAGAACCCAGCGAAAGCAGTTTCCATGAACTGAATTTCCAACTTAAACCGCTTGAACCCCGTGGCTCCTTGAAGAGCTGCCTCGATGGCCTGCCTTGTCTGAGCTCCACTCAGCAGATCAAAAATTGCGTAACTGAAAGGAAACTTGGAAACCAGAGTTTGAGTCTTTCCAGTGTTGATGGCACACTTTTCTTGCAACTCCCTCAGGGCCCGCTTTCCGACTTTGAAGGTAATCGCAGCCGCATCGAGGTCAAACACATTCTTGTTGGTCGCAAAACTCATCCAAAGCTCCGGATCGCCCTTCCATGTTCCCAAAGTAAAATTTTTCTCAAAGTGGAACAGGAGGTTGATCATCACTTGCAAGATCATCTCGGACACAACTCGAGAAAGGCTCTCCATCAAAGTTCCACAAGAATCCCCAATGGCAAGAGAGACATGGAGCAAGATGCCCGTTTTCTCATCTTTGAGGCTTCCATAAGACTTCAAAACAAACATGATGCAGTCACAGAAGAATTTTTGGAATGTCTCGAATTCAAACATGGACTTCAAGGAGTGAATTCGCCTGGCGACATCTGTTCGCTCGTGATAATCAGAATTGAACGCTTCATGCGACTGCAAAAATGAGAGAGGTTTGGGAGTAGGTGCGGATAAGACCCGCAAACGATACACAGCCTCAGGGAGCTGGAAGCTCACAATTTCTTTGAAGGACACCACACCTTGTGCAAAGAGGTCACAGAGGGGCATCCGAAGGAGAGTGGGAATGTCTATTTGTTTCTTGGACGCGAGAGAGAAGCCACGAATATCGTCTAAGAAGGCACAAGACCACCCAACATTAAAGTCCAAGACAAAGTGACGAGTTCGGGTTCGGAGACCAGGAGGTAAGTGAACCAAAAAGAGAATGGCAATCTTCCCTGACGTCTTTTCACCCACAGCAGAAATAGCAGATGTTGCCAAGTGCTTCGCATGACTGATTTGAAGAGCAGAGCACATAATAGGGTCAAACTGAACAATAAGGAGCCTATTTGAACCTTTGCCAGCTTTCTGCTGAAGGTGTCGAACAACAAGGTTGTAGAAGGACTTCTCGCTCTTGACTTGGTCCAATCGACAGACATCAACTTGTGCATTCAAAGACTCAATGAAAGCTCCTTCGTGGAGATGGGTCACAGGGGAATAAGTCATAGCAATGGCAGTAGCAGGCTTCTCCAGCTGCTTTTCGAACATCTCACCAACATAACTTGAGAGAGTTTCATGCAAACAAACCCCATTAACCGACGTGAGAGAGGGCGAGAGAGCAATAGCAGCAGGGCTGGCAATCTGCTTCAAGCACCTTTTCGCCTTCTCAAGAAGATGTTTGGTGTTTGTTTGTTGGAGATGAAAGATAAGGGACGTAAGGGTTCCTGGGTGGAAGCCACAGAAGATGGACTGCAAAGAAGGCAAGTCAGTCTCTTCCAAGATTCCATCAATCCATTTTAGGAGCTCTTCGACAGCCCTTTGGCCCTTGTTGTCAAGGACTTCAGAAGGAGTGAGGATTTGCTTTTCAAATCGATTCAAGAGAGGAAGGTCAAGCTCTTTATAAGCGTATTCCTTCTCGGCGATGACAATGATGCGGAAACTGGGATCAACGTGGCAAAGAGAAGAACGGGACCCAATTGCCAGTCGAAGGAGATGGACTTTCTTTCCGGTTGCTTGGTCCACCTTGATGAGGTAACGCTGATTCAACACATCGTACAACGCTTCGTACATATTGTCAGCGTTCATGAGGATAATTGTTTTCCCAGTGGCCATCGCATGCTTCACGTCATTCATCTGCTGAATCAAAAAGAGCTCTGTGTCGTCCTCCACGAACTCACTCCCAATGATGACCTTTGTGTCGTTTCGGCTGACAAGGTTGCAAGAAAACACAAGAGAAAGAGCGGCACAGTTTTGGGTGAGCAACATCAAATGCCTGGAGCCAGAAGAGCTGCTCAAATTCAACCGAACCAACTCGCTCAAAGCGGGTCGCTTGAATTGATAGGACTCGGCCACTTTTCCGATCGTCACCTCTTCCATCTTGAGTTTCTTGGCGTTCCCGTAGAGCTCCTCACACATCACAAACAAAACATCCTTCAAAATATCCTCGCGCCCACTGAAATTCCGACAAATGGCAAAAATTGCCTGTTCCTTGGAGATGGACCCTTTGGCTGTACGAAGCTCTGTTCGCAGCGATTTGACCAGAGAGTAGTAATCACGCATTCCAATAAAGTCACGCCCCTTTTGATTTGTGTAGACCCGGAAATAGGCACGCGAGATCTTTTCCAACAAATTCTTTGTTTCGTCAGCGCCACGACCCTTAGAAATATCCATAATGGAGGAACCAGTCTGTGAGATATCGTTATGGCTTGGCTCAGGGCGCTGCACCAGAACAGCACGGTTCATCTTCGCAGGATCAAGCACCCAGTTACTAAGACCAACAATCGAAATGGGAGGATCCACAAGCATCCCATGGAGACACTTGAGAGGCATGTCGGGGCTGTGCTCTGCCAAACCAACCTCGTCAAGAAGAAGGACGGTGATGGTGTTGGTGGCGTGCTCTTGGTAACGAACCGCCATGTTGAACTGCTGTTGGATTGACCCGCTGTCTGACATTGGGCTGCACTGATAGGGGAAGACGTACACAGATGGGTAGTTGTGCCAAAAGGGGTTAGGGCTTTGCTTTCCTTGTAAGTTGGAGGCAATGATTTGCAAGGTGAGAGTTTTTGAAGTCCCAGGCTTTCCAACCAAAAACACAGGCACTCTATTCAAAATACAAACGATGGTCACAAACAAATTTTCAGTCAGAGCGGCGTTAAGGGCAATTCCTTCTCCAAGCTCCACCTGAGAGCAAAAGAAGGACTGAGCTTCCGACAAAAGACTCTTGAAATACTCCATATGATCTTTGAAGCCCTTCTCTTGGGAAAGTTTGAAAGAGGATTCGTTGGATCGGATCAGGCCAGTCTCGGGGCTGCAAACATTCTCCCAATAGGCACTCCTACTCTTCCCAGAAGACAAACGGAAGTAATAGACCAAAGCCAAGGAGACAACAACAGAGGAAACGAACCACTCGTCAGAGTGGGTCTTCAAGCCCAAAAAGAAGTTGCAAAAGAAGAGGAATCGACGAACGTCTCTCAAACTCACCGAACTCGGGTCACCTTCTTCCTTCCGAATGTAGGTTTGGGATTGAACAACCAAACCAGCAACCACTTCCAGATCCCTCTCCCGCTTTGCCTTCTTCTGCTCTGCTTCAGCATGCTCAAGATTTTCCAAAGAAGGAAGTTTGAGCTGAGATTGGATCATCGACTCCACATAGAGCGCTTCTTGGTCAGGTTCGAGAGCACCAAAATCAAAAACAAAGTCCCTCAGCGTGACTGGGATGGGCGTCACTCGGTAGACAAGATCTTCCATAGCATCTTTGATAACAGGGGCCACGACTCCCTTCTTGTGCTTGTAGACGAGCCCAAACGTGTTTTCTCTGACAGGACGACGACGGTAGGGATTCAAGGCAGCCAAAATGTGAATGTCATTGTGAATACCAACTCCATAGAGCGATCGCTTGGTGATAGCCTCGCAAATCAGACCCATGTGATTGCAAGCGTTCACTTCATCCAAAAAGACGTACTGAGGCTGTTTCGTCACTTCCCGGTTTCTCTTCGCTCTCTCGAAAATTTGCAAAATATCCGAGGGAGTGGTTCCGCCATGCACGTCAAGGATCGTCAAGGTCACTCCAAGCCACTGGCAAAGGTAATTGAGGAGAGAAGTTTTTCCACAACCACACTCGCCCATCAGGATGACGGGGATACCCACACGAAGGCGAATAAAAATGGCAAGCATCTTCAATAAATTATCACCAGTCAAGCAATAACTTCCGCCCCCAACCCTTTTGGCATCCTCCCCCTCGCGGTACACCTCAGTGAGAGCCCCCAATACTTCGTGATGCCTCGTCGAGAGCTGATCCAGAGATTCTCCAACATCAACTTTGTTTCTTTGCAAAAAACCCAACAGATTCGGGTGCATCCCATCTCTCATCTTCTCAGGGTTCATTGACATAAAACTGACAATATGATTTGTGTTGGAAAAAAGCAGGCACTCATGGTTGCTGTCTGCCCAGCGCTTGGTTTTCCTAAACAAATTTTCAAGCTTCAAAAATTCCAGAAAATCTTCACTCTTTTCAGCCATGAGCACTTCATCGTCATGGTCCTCGGGGCGTTCCACCGGTGAAGAAGAGGAGGAGGAAGAGGAGGAGGAGGAGGAGGAGGAGGAGGAGGAGGAGCCCGCCCCGGCGTCGGTCACATCATTTTCGTCAAAGTCTCCTCGCATGAGCTCCTTGATGACAACGTCACGCTCCACCATGTCAGGTGGTTTGATATTCCACCGCTTCTTATCTGTAGAGGTCCCAAGGGTCCCCTCATCCACGCTACAAACAGGACAAAGAAACCACATGAAGTCCCTGAAAATATGGCGCCGCTCTCCTTCGAACTTAATGTAGTGAGGATTGTTCTTGATGTCGTCGTAAGGAGGTTGACGGAGATAAATCCCATTACAATCCCCGTGCTCAAAACCCTTCACTTCGAGTGCCTCCCCAAGGTGACCTTTTGGGTTTTGCACTTGTGTACACGAAATAGCTTTGTTGGTTTTCCATTGGGATGTCGACCTCCAAACACCCATCCCCCAGATCGGCCCCTCAGTGTAGGAGAAGCATGGACCAGCATTGGCAATGCAATCGTCAATCACCCATCGATTCGAGTTCTGGCGATAGTAAAAGTAGTACGTGTTTTGTCTCTCTTTCGTTCGGAACACAGGACGCCCACAGTTGGTGAAACCCATCTTCATCCATTTTCCTCGGAAGGCAGCACGAGAGAGACCAGTGATTTCCACCCCAACAACCTCCTTGTCCTCCATTTCGTTGGTCTGGCGAGTCGCGAACTCTCGAGCGGTCTTCAAAATAAAAAACAGAATTTCTCCCTTTTGTTCCCTCTTCGCCTCGTTGGATTCCTTCTGCAGAACCTTTTCGCCTGGCTTTTTCTCCGTGGGCATACAGATGACATTCAAAGGAGAGCTGGGAAAGTGCATGTCTCGAAGTTGCCAATAAACCATGTTTATAAAGTTCCAAAGGCACCAAAGAGAAATGCCCCCGCTCAAATTACTGGCCTCCACCAACAACTCAAAGCACTGCTCACCGGAAAGGCACCCGTCCTCCATCGAATCAGTGATCCCCGCAGAAGCGGAGAGTCGAAGGCTGTCAAGCAACCCCTCCGGCTCCTCAACACTAGTTTCGAGGATGTATGGGAAAGAACCCCCATTTTCCTTCAAGATATTGAGAGCAATAGCGACATATTGGAGTCGATCGAAGGCATTTGCGTGGCGGACGTTTTGCTCGCGCTTACGAAGGGCGGTTCCATCGTAACGGCTTCCATAAAACAAAGGGAGCCCCATTCCACGGACCAAATCTTTCTTTGAGGGAGCAAATTGTTCGGCACACGCAGCAACCTTGCGGATCGGACAAAGCTGGGGAACAGACAGATGCTTTGCTAAAGGCCCTGTGGGAATCTCAATCGCAATGACTGTGCTCGAAGGGGGATAGAAAAAGATCTCTTCGCTCAAAAAATCGCAGTGGCCACCGAAAAAGAGCAGCTCGAAGAGATACGAGTTGAGCTCCACTCCGACAGTGTCGTACACCTCAATATGAAGGAAAAGGGAGCAGTGCTTTTCGTCATCGAAAAAGGAGGGGTTGTTTGTGTTGACAGCTTGGTCACTCTCCAACGCTTGCTTTGTCAGAATGAGGAACTGCTTCACCGAGCTAGCAGACAAAGACACATAGTTGGCTTCTTTTTCTGTACATTGTTTTCGAATTTGGAACGACTTCCCTGCTCCGGCGTGATCGGAGATGTAAGACTGGAATCGTTGATCGAAGTTGGTCTTCACAAGACCCTGCAGGACAGATTTTGGCAAGGGAAAGGATGGCATTCGGCGACTGGCAAATTGGGTCGCGACGTAAGAAAGACGATTGGGTCCACAAATGACCAAAAGAGGGGCTTGCTTCGCTCGGAATTCTTGAATAAACGCAACGCATCTGATTTGGATGTCGTTTGAGAGGAGATCAGCATTTACAAGAGAAAACACCTTGTCGGATTGGGCCGAAAAACGCCAACGAAGCAATAAAAGGAAGACTTCCTCCCAAGTTGTGGTCTCGCGACACAGAAGCAACGTCCTTCGCTCCGGGAATGTGTGGCATTGCGCGAAACACGAAAAGACTTCCTGGAAAACAGCATCGTACGATTTTGCAATGATGAGTCGAAGATCGCCCCGTTTCAAGGACAAGGGGAGGACACCATCCGGGAGCTTGACCTCGGGACTGTGGGAGGGAAGGGACCCAAACACCGACTGGATGGTGTGACCACAGCACTCCAGCAAATCACCCAACGGCAGCTCCTTTTCTTTGTAAACAGCCTCTGAACTGTCTGCCCCGTCAATCACACCACGCAAAGACATTGGCTCATCATCATCACTATCTTTCTCGATAGAACAATGGCAAGCAACCCTTTTCCAAACAGAAAGAAGATTGCCCTCCACATCTGCAACAACATGATCCTTCTCTGCCAAGACAGGGTTGACGAGATGGATAAGCTTCTGCACCAAACTCCCAGACTTTTCAGGCGTAAAGCCATTCTGAATACGCCCCCGGAGGAATTCCACGATTTTCCAAACAAGCTTCATCCCAAAGTGATTGAGGGAAGGGAACTTCACCCTCACCAAACCAACAACCTTTTCCCACTCTCGCAACTCCGTTTCAGCGGTGAGAGCCTTCTGGCGAAAGGTCTCTGCAGGGGCTTGGAGAGGAGCAACATATGAGAACGACCCGTAGTCAAAATGCCCAAGAGAATTCAAGGTTAAGAGATGTGTAGCGTATGCTTTCATCCACCCAAAGCTCTGCACAAAATTGATAATCGTCTCTTGGGTTTCCTTCTCCTTCTGGTCTGTTCGAGACAACACAACGGAGGACTGAAAGTCTTCAATTTCAGAAACTGTGAGAGCACGAGTCATTTTGTCATGGGCAGTGTACTCCAAACGAAGACAGAAATTGATGCCAGAAGAAGAATCTTCAAGGGTTCGAAAGAGCCCCTTGCTGTCACAAATCCACTCCGCATTACTGGAAGGATGGAGCATGCGGAGAAGACGACCAGGAGCCGAGTTTTCAGTCCCCCCACTCAAAAGCGCCAGCAAAGGCTCGTGGAATCGGATGCATTGGTCCATGTGCACAAGAATTGAAATTTCAAACTTGAGTAAATGGGCCAAAAAGTCGTTGATGAAATCAGTGGCAGAGGCAAACTTTTGGGCCTCACGGAAAATAAACTTGTGGAGATACGATCGAACGGACTGCAACATGGATAAAATCTGCTCGTTGACACGACCAGGTTGACCTTTCTCTTCCAACCACAATTCAGGGGGGCACTCCATCTCAGAACGACCCATCGCCATCTCAATTCCCCTTGCGAAATCCTGGTCATCTGGAAGTGTCCGAAGCCAATCAAGCAATTCCGCACACTCAGTAATCTTCTCAAAAAGAGCTGGGTGGAGCTGCAACAGGCAGGGATGGATTGCTTCGCAGTGGGCCGCAAACTTATCGTAATCTTCAAGGCGCTGCATGTCCCACGGATTCTCCTCAAGAACGGTGCAGAGAGAGTTGACATGATTGCGAGCAGTGACAAGCGACTTGTCCTGGCTACCCAATTTGATCCACTTTGCAAAATGGGGGAGACAATCCCCAATCATCTGGAGGTTATCACACACACCCTTCAAATGGACCCACTTCTTCAATGTATCTTCGAGTCCGTTGAGGGTGGGGGCGTGACGAGGGCGAAGGGTCCACGATAAGGATTCCCCTTTCCCAAAGACCTTGGAGCGAGTGGAACGATAAAAATTCTCCAGTTCGCCCGCATTAAGAAAATTGATGACTTGTTGGAGGCGAGGAAAGAAAATGGATTTTTGGTCGATTGATACAAAGGTGTCTTCCCAAACGCGTCGAGCTTCTCCAAGCTTGCTGAGATTGGAAGGACCCCCCACTTCCGACCAAATAAACTCAAAGAAATCCGATGCCATGAGAAACAACACCCATGGAAGAGAGTTGACCAGAGTGGCAGGGAATTGCTTTGAGGGAGAACCTTCAGTTTTTTCATTAGAGTGACGGAAAACATACGAAAGACCAGCCACCCTCCAATCGGACCAACCCTGAAGCACCTCCTCCAAAAGGACACCACAACCGTCCTCCGGAAGAAACCTCTCACAAATTTTCTTCAAGTTTAGGGCCACTGTATGCTTTTTCGCAACTTCTCTGGAAAGCTCCTTACACAATGCAGAAGAGTTTTTTAATCCCGCGACCCCTAAAGCAAGATGAAGAAGAGAGGAATTGTCCCTTGGGATGGAATTGACAGTGATGGACCTCATTTCGACAGATTTTCCAAAATCCTTAAAGCTATCCATAACCATTGCGGGGAAGATTTTTTCGGCGACAGACGGCTCCTTGCTCCCCAATTGTTTGTCTTTCCCAACAAAATGCAAATGCTCGTTCCACCAACAAACAAAAGCACACCAAACAGTCTCATTCCCATTTGAAAAGAGTGTAGACAGGGGAATGGTGGCACCAGTTTGATACAGTTCAAGAATACCAGCAGCGTTTCGGATGCTCTTTCCCAAAAGTCGGAAGAAGAGATGCCTGACCATCACCCTGTGCCAAGGAAGCATGGAACCTTGCTCATAAATGTACCTCCTTGATTGAGGGTAGAAACTGCTCGACAACCCCGAATGGGAAAAAATTTCTTGGCGACAATGGATCCCCAGAGAAGTGACTTGGTCAATAACACCCCGGAAGAGAACTTCGTCCCTTCCAGCATTTTCAGAGAGAAGAATCAAATCTCTGACGGGATCATCGCTTACTGAGTTTGTCTCAAATCCACCATCCTTGACCGCAACAGGGAAGAGCGCATCCAAGATACCCGCTCCGCTGTCCACAGAATGGAGGAGAGCCTCCTGAAAAAGCGACACGAGCGCAGGATGGAAGGCCTTTGCGACCCTGGAAAAGGCCCCCAGGCACCGAATCGCAGCGAAAGGGTTGGCACAACACAGCCCATCGAGATGAACACAGGTCAACCATCGAAGCAATTCGAACCTCTCCTGAGGCACTTGCGCACGAGGATCGACAGCTGCTTTAAACTCGGTCCGCCAATGGACCATGGAGAGCAAAACTTGGTCTTTGTTTGATCTGAAATCCAAATACGCCTTCTCTGATTGTCCCAGGCTTTCCTCCCCCTTTCCAAAATCGAAGGGCGCAACTTGGGGGAGGAAACAGGACAAGAAAGGGATGAGACTGGCGCAAAAGGGCTCCTTTCGAGCATTCTCTTCTTGAACAATTTGACTGAAAGAAGTCAACACACCAAAATCAGCACCTACAAGGTTCTTTTTCTCCCTCATCAATATCCGCCCGTGTGAAATCAAATCCAAAAGAAGGGGAGTCAAGTGCCGGGTGGTGGGAGCACACTTCTCAAAAAAAGCAACCAACACGTCCAAACTGAACACATCCACTCCATACCGACCCAGGAACCCCCCTAACGTCTCCAATTCATCATCTTCCCAAGCCAATATTTTTGCAAAAAAATCCTTCAAAGCTTTTCGAACATAGGGCCAGTCAGGCTGAGCCTCATCTTCAAGCATCCTGGCGAAGGCGCGGATGGTTCCGCTGCTGACCAATGCAACGTACAAGGGGGATTGCAGGGCTTGCTCCTCCGCTATTCCGTCATTATCTTCCCCCCTTTTGGACGCCATTCAAAAAACCTCCCAAGGAAGGGACGAGGGAGAAGAGGGGTTGTCTGGTTTTTTTTTTTGAAAACAGAGAATAAGAAAAAGAAAAAACTTTTGCGAAGAGACGAACGCAACAATTTGTTGCGCAAACTCATTCGATTTAGCCAAACTCATTTTTTAGTGCCCCATTTTTCTTGACGGTTTCATTTTAGCGCCCCAAAAATCCACCTTCGACAAGGAGAAGTTCTCAACTCGTTTTTTCTTCTCTTCCTCTCTCTCTTTCTCTCGCTCTCTTTGAGTGAGTGAGTCTGTGAGTGTTTTTTTTTTTTTTTTTTAGAGGGGGCTTNGTTTTTTTTTTTTTTTTTTTGAGAGGGGACTGTCTCTCCCCCTTTCTTTGGAAGAAAAGCCACCTCCAAAAAACCTGACATCTAAAAGATAACAACAAAAAGATGGCTGAGAAAATCGCGAGAACCAAACAGTATGAGTACCGAAACACTTCCAATCTGGTTCTCCAAGCCGAGACCCGCACAGCTCGTGCTGGAAGCGAACCAACGGGAGAGCCAGAGACTCTGCGAGGAAGGTCCCTGTACACTTTTGGTGATCGAGCGGTGCAAGCCAAGCCCGCGGAAAAGAAGAAGAAGGATAAGGAAGAGACCGAAAAACGGCCCAAAAAGCGATCTCGGAAGCACAACCTCACAGGAGATTCCAAGGAGACCGTTCTTTCTGCCAATATTGAGAGCGGATCTCAGTACCGACCTCGAACAGCAGAGACAAAGGCCATCTACGAAGCATTGTTGAATGAGGTGCAGAAGCGCCTCGGCGACCAGCCACAAGATGTCCTTCGTGGGGCAGCTGATGAGGTCATTGTCACTTTGAAAACTTCTTCCGCAACTTCTGACTCACGAAAGAGAGCGGAATTAGAGCCTCTGCTCGGACCCCTCTCTGACGAGGCCCTGACAGATTTCATCCGATTTGGGAGGGGGATTGTAGATTTCGACGACGAGTCTGGGGATAAACAGGCTGACGATGATGTCAACCTTGTGTTGGACGATGATTCCGATGTAAGTGACCCTGATGACATCCGGGGCTCCGACAGCGAGGAATCAGACTCTGATGAGGGGGAGGAAACGGCTGCTCATTCCAAGTTGAGGACCGAGATGGGTGACGAGGACGACATCGACGCCCTCCATCGTTATGTTCTTGATCCTGTGCAAGTTGATGCGTTTTGGCTCCAGAGAGAGCTCGCCAAATTCTACAACGATCCTCTTGTGGCCCAATCTATGGCCGATAAGGTTCTCTCCATTCTCCAAGAGCAAGCCGACGATCGACTGTGCGAAAGTGCATTGGTCCAACTCCTTGAATACGACAAATTCGATTTCATCAAGACGTTACTCACAAACAAAATGTTGGTTTTGTACTCGACCTTGATTGGACAGGCCCAAACTGAAGAAGAGAAGGAGGCAATCAAGTCCAAAATGAAGTTGGACCCTGCCCTGGTGTCTATTTTGGTGCAGATCGAAGGAGGGGGTGTGGATGGGGGGAAATCTCAAGCTTTCGAGAGGGAGATTCGCGCTGAGGCAAGGCGCCTTGCAAAGCAGTATCGCTCGAGTGACGGAAGGGCGGAGGGTTCCTTTGACCCCTCGCTCAAACAACTCGATTTGGAGAATTTGGCGTTCCAACAAGGGGGGCACTTTATGAGCAACAAGCAATGCAAGCTCCCCGAGGGATCGTTCCGAACCCAGAAGAAGGGTTATGAGGAGTTTCACATCCCACCCAGCACAAAGGCAAAGCCCAAAGAAAGCGAAAACTTGGTTCCTATCAAAGACTTGCCTGAGTGGGCCCAGATTGCCTTTCCAAAACGCATCACCAAGCTCAATTTATTGCAGTCCCGGGTTTACAAAGCCGCCTTTGAGACCCACGAAAATTTGTTGATTTGCGCTCCTACCGGTGCCGGAAAGACCAACGTGGCCTTGTTGTCCATGCTTCACGAAATCGGGCTTCATCGTTCTGGACAAGACATTGCTTTGGACGACTTCAAAATCGTGTACATTGCCCCCATGAAGTCTCTTGTGCGTGAGATGGCCATCGACTTCTCCGAAAAACTGGAGCCATATGGAATTCAAGTGATGGAGCTCTCTGGAGATCAGAATCTCACCAAGCAGCAAATCCACGACACACAGGTGATCATCACCACCCCCGAGAAGTGGGATATCGTCACCCGAAAATCCGGAGATCGAACGTACACACAGTTGGTCCGTTTGCTCATTTTTGATGAGATCCATCTCCTTCACGACGAGCGTGGGCCCGTGTTGGAGAGCATCATTGCTCGTACCATTCGCCAAGTCGAAAGGACACAAGAGATGGTCCGTTTGGTGGGTCTCTCCGCAACCCTCCCCAATTACGAAGATGTGGGGACTTTGCTCCGAGTGGACTCAGAAGAGGGGTTGTTTGTGTTTGACGGGTCGTATCGACCTGTTCCCTTGGAGCAGACGTATGTTGGAGTGAATGAGAAAAGCTCCTTCAAGCGATTCCAATTGATGAACGAAATCACATACCAAAAGGTGATTGAGCGCGCTGGGAAGAGCCAGGTCCTTATTTTTGTGCACTCTCGAAAGGAGACGGGGAAGACTGCAAGAACCGTTCGAGACATGGCTCTCGCGAACGAAACCCTGGGGCTCTTTTTGAAGGAGGGGTCTGCCTCAGCCGAGATTCTTCAATCTGAGGTCGAGCACGCAAAAGACCTGGAGTTGAAAGATTTGTTGCCATACGGCTTTGCGATTCATCACGCCGGGATGCACAAGTTGGATCGTGCACTGGTGGAAGATTTGTTTCGAAACAATCGACTCCAGGTGTTGGTGAGTACCTCCACCCTGGCTTGGGGAGTGAATCTTCCTGCACACACCGTCATCATCAAGGGGACGCAAGTGTACTCGCCAGAGAAGGGGAGGTGGATTGAGTTGAGCCCATTGGATGTGATGCAGATGATGGGGCGTGCTGGGCGTCCCCAGTTCGATACCAAGGGAGAAGGTATTATGATCACCACACATGCCGAACTGCAGTATTACCTGTCCCTCCTGAATCAGCAGCTCCCCATCGAGTCTCAGTTTGTGGGCCATTTAGTCGACAACCTCAACGCTGAGATTGTTCTCGGGACGGTCCAGAACGTCTCCGATGCGGTGACTTGGCTCGGGTACACGTACTTGTACATTTGTATGCTTCGATCTCCCTCTCTGTATGGTGTGGCGGAGAGCGACGTGGAGGAAGACCCTGAGATGTTGGGGAGAAGAAAGAATTTGATTCACTCAGCAGCTTCCTTGTTGGATCGGGCGCATTTGATCAACTATGACCGAAAGAGCGGGAGCTTTCAGGTCACCGATTTGGGGAGGGTCGCCAGTCACTACTACATCACACACGAGACCATCATGACGTACAACGACCATTTGAAGCAGTACATGACCGACATTGAGATCTTCCGTCTCTTCTCGCTTTCGTCTGAATTCACCAATATCATTGTCCGTCAGGAGGAGAAGCAAGAGTTGGAAAAGATGATCGAGCGAGTCCCCATTCCCGTGAAGGAAAGTATGGAAGACCCCACAGCAAAGGTCAACGTCCTTCTTCAAGTGTACATCTCCCGGCTGAAGCTGGAAGGGTTTGCGTTGGTCTCAGATATGGTGTACGTCACACAGTCTGCGTCACGGTTGATGCGGGCATTGTTTGAGATTGTGATCAAGAGAGGGTGGGCGAGGTTGGCCGACCGAACCCTCTCCCTTTGCAAGATGGTGGACAGGCGAATGTGGAGCTCGCAGAGCGCTCTTAGACAGTTTGGAAGCCAGTACGATCCCATTTTCGGCAAGTTGGAGAGAAAGGAGTTCACCCTCGACAGACTCTACGATTTGAACTCTCAAAACATTGGGGAGTTGATCCAGGCCCCACAGATGGGAAAACAAATCTACAACTTGATTCATCAGTTTCCTCGGATCGACGTGTCCGCTCTTGTGCAGCCTATCACAAGGTCGATGCTGAGGGTGGAGTTAACGCTCACCCCAGATTTTAACTGGAACGACCGATACCATGGATATGCCGAGAGCTTTTGGATCATTGTGGAGGATGTGGATGGGGAGATCATTCTCCATCACGAGTACTTTGTTTTGAAGAAGAAATATTGCGAGGTTGCCCACTACGTGAACTTCACTGTGCCGCTGTTTGAGCCTCTTGCCCCACAGTACTTCATCAAGGTGGTCTCTGATAAGTGGTTGGGGTCTGAGACGGTCCTCCCTATCTCCTTTCGACACATGCTCTTGCCCGAGCGATACTCTCCTCCCACAGAGCTGTTGGATTTGCAGCCCCTCCCCGTGAAGGCCCTCCAAAACTCCAAATTCGAGGCCATGTACGATGACTTTGAGTTTTTCAACCCCATCCAAACCCAAGTGTTTCAAACTCTCTACTCGACCGACGAGAACTCCCTCGTGTGTGCACCAACGGGGAGTGGGAAGACGATCATGGCGGAGTTTGCTATTTTGAGGATGCTTAAGAAAGCTGCCGAGGAGGAGACGAAGGCGCGATGTGTGTATGTTGTTCCCCACGACTCGCTGTGCAAAGAGAGGTTTGTGGACTGGAGGGAGAAGTTTGAGTCGTATCTGGGCTACAAGGTTGTTCTGCTAACGGGAGAGGCCTCGGTGGATCTCAAGTTGTTGGATGTTGGGACTGTGGTGATTTCATCCCCACAGAACTGGGATCGACTCAGCCGTCGATGGAAGATGAGAAAGGGGGTGCAAAACGTAAACCTCTTTATTGCTGACGAAGTGCACTTGTTGGGAGGCGCCAATGGCCATGTGATGGAGGCGGTGATTTCTCGAACAAGGTACATCTCTTCCCAACTGGACAACAAGATCCGAATTGTGGCGCTCAGCACCTCCCTCGCCAACGCGCGAGATGTCGGAGCGTGGATCGGGGCCAGCTCCCAGTCTCTCTTCAATTTCCGTCCTCATGTTCGACCTGTGCCTCTTGAGATTCACATCCAAGGGTTTGATCAGGTGTTTGCGGAGGCGCGGCATTTGGCGATGTATCGTCCTACCTTGTTGGCGATTGAGAAACATGGAAAGGGGCAGCCTGTGTTGATTTTTGTGAGTTCGAGGAAGGAAGCGTTTCGATTGGCGGGGGAGATTCGTTTTACGTGTCAGTCGTTGAGTGACCCGTATCTGTATCGAAAGTGCGAGGAGAAGGATTTGGAGGGGGTGTTGGAGGAGGTGGAGAGTAAGTTTTTGAGGGATTTGTTGGGGTTTGGGATTGGGGTGTTACATCAGTACATGAATGCGAAGGATCGGGAGGTTGTGTTGCAGTTGTATGCCTCGGGAGCGATTCAGATCTTGATTGGGGAGAGGACGGAGTGTTGGGGGTTATCGTACAATGCTCATTTGGTGGTGATTATGGGGACACAATATTACGATGGGAAAGAACATCGTTATGTGGATTACCCTGTCACTGATATTTTGCAGATGATGGGGAAGGCGTCGAGGCCCAAGGTGGATGTGTCTGGGTGTTGTACCATCTTTTGTTACGCCCCCAAGAAACAATTTTACCTTAAGTTCTTGCACGAACCTTTGCCCATCGAATCCCACTTTGATCACTTTTTGTCCGACCACTTCAACGCCGAGATTGTCACCAAAACCATCGAGAACAAACAAGATGCTGTTGATTACCTCACCTGGACCCTCCTCTATCGCTGTCTTACTCAAAACCCTAACTATTACAATCTCCAAGGCGTCTCTCATCGCCATTTATCGGACCATCTCTCTGAATTGGTCGAGAACTCGCTCAATGATTTGGAGCAAAGTAATTGTATCTCCATCGAGCAAGAGATGGACCTCAACCCCCTCAATTTGGGGATGATTGCTGGGTATTATTACATCAACTACACCACCATCGAGTTGTTTGCCTCGTCATTAACCGCCAAAACAAAGATGAAGGGGCTGATCGAGGTGTTATCCTCCGCTTCCGAGTTCAATGAGCTCCCCATCCGAAGAAAAGAAGCCGGGCTTCTCCAAAAATTAGCCCGTCACGTCCCCCTTAAGATCGACAAACCCGATTTTTCTGCCACGCACACCAAGGCCAACATCCTCCTCCAATGCTATTTTTCTCGCCGTCAACTCTCTCCTTTGTTGCAAGCTGATCAAAAATTTGTTGTGGAAAACTCTGCGAGGTTGTTGCAGGCGATGGTTGATGTGATTACGAGTAACCGGTGGTTGGGGCCAGCGTTGGCGGCGATGGAGTTGGCGCAGATGGTCACCCAGGCGGTGTGGGATAAGGATTCGGGGTTGAAACAAATCCCTCATTTTACGGATAATATGGTGAAGAGGTGTGAGGCTGCAAAGGTGGAAACGGTGTTTGATTTGATGGAAATGGAGGATGAAGATCGACAAGAGTTGTTGTCAGTGTTGGACAAGAGGGAGATGATGGATGTGGCGCGCATGTGCAATGATTTCCCGAGCATTGAGTTGTCTTATGAGGTTGTTGATGAGGGAGAGTTGGTGGCCAACCGCGATATTGAGTTGGTGGTGAGGTTGGAGAGGGAGATGGAGGACGAGGAGGGTGGGGTGGTGCCACCGGTGCATGCCCCGTATTTCCCGGGGTCAAAGGCGGAGGGGTGGTGGTTGGTTGTGTGTGATGTGAAGAAGAGGGAGGTTTTGAGGATAAAAAGGGTGACTTTGCAGAGAAAGAGTACGGTGAGGTTGTTGTTTCAGGTGGGGGAGGAGGGGGAGAAGGGGTTGACGTTGTATTTTATGTGTGATTCTTATACTGGGTGTGATCAGGAGTATGAGTTTGGGGTGAAGGTGGGGGCTGCGGTGAGTAGTAGTGAGGAGGAGGATAGTGATGAAGAGATGGAGGGTTGAGAGAGAGAGAGAGAGAAGAGTCTCTGTCTGTGTGTGTGTGTGTGTGTGTGTGTGTGTGTGTGTGTGTGTGTGTGTGTGTGTGTGTGTGTGTGTGTGTGTGTGTGTGGGTGTGTGAGAGAAGGAGAGACAAAAAAAGAGAAAAAAAAAATAATGGGTGAGTAGCGAGGAATAGGAGGAGGAGTAATGAGGAGATAGAGGAACGAGGAGGGGAGGGAGGGAAAAAAGTTTTTTTTTGTTTAATCGATTTTTGAAATAAAATCATCTGTGTTTTCTTGGCAGTCTCTTCTTTTTCTTTTGTTTTTCCCAAAAATACATGGATTCTCATACAACGGAGGCAAAATGTATGGCTTCTTTCGCCTTTGGCGGAGCTCGGCGTCCCACACCTCGCTTTTTCGGCGGATGGGGGAAAGAAAAAAAAAGGGCAAAAAAAACAAAGAAAAAAAATTTCCATCCCAAAAAGTGAAATATCTGCAAAACAAGAAAGAAAGAAAAAGAAAAAGAAAATAATCTGATGGATACGTTTTTGGCAGAGGGAGCATGTGAAAGACAAAAAGAAGAAATTGAATCACTTCAAATGGTTGGTGAGGGAGAGAGGGGAAGAGAAGAAAGAAAGAAGCCAAGCGGGGGC
>MUHK01002787.1:775-17967 GCA_002151225.1 Paramoeba pemaquidensis
AATTAAAATTGAAATTAAAAAAAAAAAAAAAAAATCAAAACTGGAAATCTGGACATCGTCCAACTGCTTAGACATCTTATCAATCATCAACCTCTTCGCCTCCCCAGCCTTCGTATCCGACGAAATATTAACCATCTTAAAAGTGTTACTCAAATTCATCGAAGAAAGCACCTCATCCTCCTCCAAATAAATCTTCAAAACGCCCTTTTCTCCCTCCACGCTCTTTTGTGAAGCCCTAAGCTGCTCTTTGGTAATGCAAGGAATGGCATGAGGCACCCCATCACCTTCTAAATAAGTACCATCCACGCTGATATGAACTTTGTGGTCTCCTTCTACTTTCGGGGTGAAGTTACAAGTGTAATCACCCTAAGGGGGGGTAAGAAGGGATGAGAAGATAGAAATTAAGGAGAAGAAAAGGAGAGAAGAAGAGAAGACAGAAGAGAAGGAAAGGAAAAGGAAAAGAAAAAAAGAAGAAAAAAAACCTCAAGAGTCAACTTTTTCTTCATTGGAAGAACCTTGTCTTCAGGGTCTTTCATCATCGCTTTTACAAAGAACAAATTCTGTGGAATTCTTTCCATAGTGTAAGGATGGCATTGAATGGTTTGGAAGGTGTTGTCTTGGCCCACCACTCCCCTCTCAGCTCCTTCTCCTTCGAATCTGAATCTGTGGGGGGGAAAAGAAGGTGAGAAGAAGGAAAAGAGAGAGAAAGAAAGAAAGAAGAAAGAAAGAAAAACCTTGGAAGCCCCACTTGCAATTGCCCCTGATACACAACATTCCCATTATGCTCCACCAAAATCTCCACCTCCCCCTTATTCATCGGAGTAAACGAATACGAAACATCGCTGTTTGTCCTCACCTCCTTCAAATTCGCCACCTCCCCCTCTGAATCAACATACTTAATGGTCGTCTTAATGCCATCGGGGGGAAGAGGGGGTGCCCCCTCCTCTGCATAGATTTCCAAACGAAACTTGGCTTCCATCTTGGCACAACAACCCATCATTGCATCTCCATCAAAATCATATCGATAAGCCGGTACCTTAAACTCATGCAACACTCTCCCATCCCCCAGATCCCCCTCTCCCTCCCCATCCTTGGACATAATTTGGACACGATGTTCCCCTGCCACCTTCGGGGTGTACACCCCTCCCATCCCCCTCTTGGGGTGGAACTGACACCTCACCCCCACTTCCTGACCGTCCGGCCCAACCATCCCGCATTTCACATTTTCGCTACCGTTCATCCCCAACAGATTGTCCCCAGTTTTGGGGTCAGTGGCGCTGACATGAAAATAATTTTCCATATCGCACTTGGCAAACTTGGCCCCACTCCCGCTCACCGTCCACAACGGAAGCGCCACGGGAAATTTGTTGGAAAAAAACGATTTTCCATTGTCTGTGATGTCCAGCGAAAGCGTTCCCTGGGTGGTGGGGATGTAGGTAAACTCCACCGCTCTGTCCCCGATTCTCTTCGCCGTCACCTCCACAGGAACGCCATCGATTTCCAGATCTGGTTGAATTCTAGAAATGTCGATCTCCCCCCCCTTCTTCCCCTTGAGTTTCGACTTGGTACTTGGCTTCCTGTCTTTCTCCTTGAGTTTCGTGCCACTCCTCGCCTTCTTGGGACGATTACTTCCCTTCTTCTTCTTCTTCTTTTCCTCAGTTTCTGGAAATTCGACCACAAACTTGGCTGGGAAACCCAGAAAAGCCGTTTCCAACCCCTGCCCACTCGCCACAGGGCCCACTGCTTGCACTCCCACTGTGCACACCTTTTGTCCTTTATAGTGCACCTCCACTTGATTGTTCCCGATTTCTTGCACTGTGTAGCTCATCGCATCCCCCCCTGACACCTTGCAGGTCCCAGTCGACTGCCCTTCCTTTCCCACCACCACCCCCTTCACATCCAAATCCTTCAGTGACAGCTTCTGCTCTCCTTCCCCCCCTTCTCCAGCCCCCACCGCCTCCACCATCAGGGCGTTCAAATCATTGACCAACACTACTCCCCCATCCGCCACTGTTCCAAATCCTACCTTTCTATCCTCTCCCTCGCTCCCCTTCCCTTTCCCTGCCTCACCCACCGAAAACTTGATCACGTCAAACTCATTCTTAAACACCTCTTCACCCGCCATCTTCACCCTCACCTGTGTCTTCCCCACATCCGCAGGCACATACGAAAATCCTCTCCCTCCAACCCCCTCTCCATCCTTCGCCTCCCCTTTCTCCATGACATCCAATGGCCCACTCCTCCCATCCACCTCCACCTCCAACCCCTCCGGAATTGGCACGATCTCCCCAGTCTCCCCGTCCCGACACCTCACCCAAAAGTTCCCCTCCAAACCCACCACCCCCGCCTCTGCACCAAACCCAATAACCTCAAAACTAAGCCCTCGAACTTTCACAGGCTCAGCAAGCAATACCTCCCCATCGACCCGAATTTCCACTGTGTGCTCCCCAGGATACAGCGGTGTAAATGCGCACTTGGTTCTCCCGTCCCCTCCCTCCCCCTCTTTATTGACCTCCTTCCCGTCTTTCCCCTCCCGATAAATGACCTCCACCCCCTCCGGCCACCCCCCTGCCCCCTTCCCATCCTCCGTATCCCACACCCCCACCTCAAACCCACTCGACACCCCCATCACCACCGACCCCTCCGCCCCTCCCAACCCTACGATATCCACCCCAAACACCCTCACTTCGTCTTCTCTCTCTTCCCACGTGCGATACCACTGCTTCGCAATCACCCTCCCGGGCTTCTCTGGTGTGTAATCCACCTTATTCACCGCCTTCTCTTCGTCATCTCCATTCTGTGCTTTCCCCGCCCCTTCACTCACTGCCACCGCAACTGCATCCCCTCCTTGTTTGTAGGCGAGCTTTGGTTGAAACCTCCCCTCTGTGCACACCGCTGCCCCTCCTTCTTTCTCTCGGAAAATGGAAAAAAAGTGAGTCGGTTTCCCACACACGCCTACCTTCAACCCTTTCCCAAACGACTCCAAAAATTGTCTCTTTACCATCACCTCCTTCTCTCTCTTTTCCCCATTTACTCCCTTCCCTCCACTCCCTATCTTATCCCCATCATACACTACTACTAACTCGTGCACTCCCAACGCCCTCCCACACAATATGCAATCCCTCCACCCCCCCTCCAAAATCTTTCTCTCCCACTCACAACACTCGTCTTCTTGTGTCTCCACGTTCCTCAACACCACCCCCACCTTTTCTCTTTCCTCCTTACTCCCCCCCCCAATCACCTTCACTCCCACCACCTTGGGGACATCCACCACCAACACTGCCCTTCCTTCTTCATCCCTCTCCCAGTCATCCCCGAAATCAAACATAACATCAAACACAGGCACCGTCTTCGACTTAAGCAACTTCCCTCCATCCTTCCACCCTTCCGCCCCTTCCTCCTTCCCCAATCTCAACTCCACAATATGCGCCCCCTCTTTCTTCGGCACATACCCCACTGACACACTCCCATCCTCATTCGCGATCACATCCACCTCCACCTCCTCCTTCTCCCCCCCCTCCCCCACCCACAACACCTTCACCACTGGTGGAAATGCTGGCTTCACCATTTCACAATCCCCATCAAAAAACGAAACCCCAAACTCGGCCCTCTCCCCTGCCACCGCCGCCTCCAGTCCTGGCCCTCCCCACTCTGCCTCCAAATCCGTCACCTCCACCGGCCTCGCTCTATCCTGTCCCCCAACAGGCTTTCCATTCACCCTCACTTCCAAGTGGAAATCCCCCGCCTCTGTTGGCACATATTCGTACTTCTTTCTCCCCCCCTCCCCCTCCCCCACCATCTTACAATACGCCATTTCAGCCCCCCCTTCCCCCACCAACACTACCTCCACGTCATCCCCCTCCTTCACGCCATCTACCCCCAACTCAAAGTCACTCGACACCCCCACCGTTGCTCTGTTGATGTCCCCATCCCCGCTCCCCGAACTCCAGTCCAGTTTATACACATTCATCTCTTTCTTCTCAACCTCAACTCCCCGATACAACACTTTTACTTCGTAGGGACCCACCATCTGCGGCACAAACCCCACCTCCAACTCTCCATCCACCACCTCCGCCTCCACCTCCACCTCCTCCCCTCCAGGCCCCTTCACCATAACAGTCAAATGCTCCGCTCTCCCTTCATCCCCTTCCTTCTTCGCAAACCCCACAGAAAACTGTGACTTTTGCCCCACCATCCCACTGTCACTCCCATCCCCCAACTTCACCTCTGGCGCTCTCACATCCACCGACTTTGAATCTACCACCTCCCCATCCACCAACATCTCCAAAACGTGGTCCCCAATCTCCCTTCCTGTGAACGCCACCGTCCCCTCCTCGCCATCCCCCAAGATCGAATTACAATCAATCACCTCTCCTGAGGGGGCCCGAAGCTTGAACTCCACCTTTGGAGAAGAAGGGTCAGAAGGGTCCATTGGCTTGTCCCCTTTGAAAATCCCTGCACGAAGGCGCTTTTCAACATCCACAATGGCAGTGATTTGGCCATTTTCAAGATCATCGGGGTTGATTTTGAAAGAGTATTTTTCTTCTTTGGATCTTCTCTCGCTCTGTGGGGAAATAAGTAAACAAATAAACAAATCAATAATGCAAAATAAAATTAAACAAACCACCAAAATAGGATAATCCTTATATTTCTCATGGATCATAGCCAAGTAGGTCATGATAGATTTCTCATCCTGGGCTTGTTCCATTGTGTGGGATTGAAGAAGTTGTGGAATTCCCAAAGGATTTTCAGCAAAATCAAAAGCTCCATCCATCTTTTTTCCAACACCCTCCTTTTTTTTTCAAAAAAAAAGAGGATAAGAAAGAGGAGAGGAGAGGAGAGGAGAGTTCAACAAGGGGAAGAGAAGGAAAAAGAAACACACCTCTTCATGATCCCAGTAATTGTAGTCTTTGTGGATTGTAGCAACGAGGGAGGAGAAGGCAGTCCCGTCAGCCCAACTAACCAAGTAAAGCATGTTCAGAATGGAAGAGAAGAGAAAAGAAGAAGAGAAAAGAACCAACAAACCTTCCTTTAAAATTTTTGACTTCAACTCCATGGGCTGCACACCTCTTTTGGCACCACTCCAAAATGTTCTTTTTCGCCTGCTCTGTGGCTTTTTTGTTTGATTTTTCCCTCTCTTTCTTTTCCTGTTTTTCCTCTTTGATTTTTTCTCAATCAGTGAAAGAAAAAAAAGAAAAAGAAAAAGAAAAAGAAAAAGAAAAAGAAAAAGAAAAAGAAAAAGGAAAAGAAAAAGAAAAAGAAAAAGAAAAAGAAAAAGAAAAAGAAAAAGAAAAAGAAAAAAGAAAAGAAAAAGAAAAAGAAAAGAAAAGAGTACCGTCCTGTTTGTCTTGATCAAACTGATTGATTCCGCCAGCGACTTGATAATGCTGAATAATCGCCCACAACAAACCCATGATCAAAGTGTAATTCTCTTCATAAATATCTGAAAAAAACAAAGTAAGAAAATGATTGGAGAGAACGGGAGAAAAGGAAGGAAAAGAAATAGAGAACCGAGGGAACCAAGGTTCTCAAGATGAATTCCCTGGCTTTTGATAAAGGTGAAACAATATTGAAGATTTTCGAGTTTTTGCACTTTCAAGTTGGGATTCTTGGTCAGTGGGCCAACTTTTTCCCCGCTCAAATGAGAAAGGAGCTTGTGGAGCACCACCCCGCTCTTGAATGCTGTTTTGACATCCTCAACAGCAACTGGGGATTCTCCTGCCCTGTTTTTGATGAGTGAGAAAGGGAGGGAGTTTCTTCAAAAGAAAAAAAACAAACAATTTCAGTTGATGGTTCACCCATCCCATGAAGCAATGGCGTTGAGCAAGTTGCCACGGTTGTGTCTCATCTCGATGAGTGATGACCCTAGCTGCCATCTCAAAAAGAACGCAACAAGCAAAAAACCAATCGGTTGTCGAAGGAAAGAGACAGCAAGGCCTGGCTCTGGCTCTGGCTCTGGCTGTTGTTGTTTTTGGCTGTTGGAAAACAAAGTTGTTTTGTGACGGGATGAGTGTTCCGGGGTTTGTTGTTTTAAAAAAATCTTACAATAATCCTGTTATTTCCATTTTGTCGGACCTTTGTGCTTCTTCGGGGTTTTTACAACGGACAGAAACTTCTTTTTATTGAGCGGTTCCCCCTGTTCTTTTTCAAAGCAAGGAAGAAAAATGAAGAGAGCAATCCCTGTGATTCCAAGTCGATTACACGATCTGGAAACTTACATTTCAAATTACAAAGGTGAGATCAAAAATGATCCCCAAAAAAAGTTCGATTCTTATTCTCTTTGTTTTTCAGGTTTTGGGATGATTGGGAGACTTTGTTTCATCATCGAGAAAAGTGAAGATCTAAGGGCAGAGGCCACTCACCTGCTTCTCCAACATTTGAAGCAAACCACCAACACAGCCCTCTACAAAAAAATCTTTTGTGAAGCAAAAACCAGAGAAAACCGTTGTCATGTTGATCCCCAGTATGCGATTGGAGAGTTTGATTCGGAGTGGGTTGCAAGAATAGATGCGAAAGTAATGGAGCAATGGCACATCAAAGAAGAAGAATTGAAGAGTGTGAGTAGTCGACATATTAAAGAGACAGCACGGTTCTTCTTTTTCTTTACGTGTGTGTATTATTTGTTTTTTCACACCCACGACAGATTTGGCCACCATGACATGGGAGAGTTCTTCTACCACCGAGGTAAAAAGCCAAATTCCACTCTCCCTCCGGCCCAACTCACCCCGCCCTCTTTTCCCCCTCCTTTCTTTCTTTTTTTCCCTCTTTTCAGGGGACCTTCGGAAGGCTTTGGAAGGCTATTTGAATGCCTTGGAGTACTGCTCAGATGTTCGACATTTCCGAAACACATGTGTGTACATTATTCAGGCATCATTGTGGTTGGGAATCTATTCAGAGGTGAACCAATACATTGGTTAGTATCTTGTTTTCTTTTCTTTTTATTTTTTGCTCCAATTCACACAAACATCCCGCTCTCTTCTCCGCACTGTTCTCTTACAGGGAAGGCAGAAAAGAAGGCCAAAAACCTTCCGGAGGTTCTTCAAGTCCAACTCACTTCCTCGTCTGGGTTGGTTGAATTGCATAGCAGAAATTACAAAGAGGCAGCGAAGGTGGGTGGTTTGCGGGATTAATCATCGATTCTCTTTCTCTTTCTCTCTTTCTCTCTTTCTCTTTTTTTCTCTTTCTCTTTCTCTTTCTCTTTCCCCCTTCCCTCTTTCACCAATATTTACTCATTTTCTAAAGGCTTTCACTTCAGTTTCATCTGAGCTTGGGTGTAATTTCTGTGAGGTTATTTCTCCCTGTGATGTGGCCGTTTATGGTGGTATGTGTGCCCTTGCAACGTTCTCTCGTGAGGAACTTTTTGAATTAATTGAAACAAATAAGGTTGTCCCTTGTTCTATCTCCCCTGAATATCCGTTATGGTTCCTCACATCTTTCTCTTCCTTCAAAGTCCTTCAAAATTCACCTCGAATTGCTCCCGATCATGAGAGATCTCCTCCAATTTTACCATGAAAATTTGTTTGCAAATTGTTTTTCCATTCTAATGGAGTTAAGGAAGGAGCTTTTGCTTGATGTTTTCCTTTCCCCGCATTTTGATGGTTTTGATTTATGCTGAGGGGTTTTCTTGAAAAAACTTTCAAAGTCGACTCATTCCCTTCTGACAGATCTTCTCCGAATAATTCGACAAAACACTCTTTTGTTGTATTGTGGATCCTTTCTTTCAATTCGAATCCCAAAAATGGCGGGTGTTTTTGGCTCTGATGTCGCGGGTTTAGAACAAGAGCTAGCAAGTTTGATTCAATCAGGTTGGAATTTTCTTCAATAACTTCACATGGTGTTGTTGTTACCTCTTCAGGTCATCCTCATCATTATTTTTCAGGAAAGCTGAAGGCAAAAATTGACAAAGTAAACAACAATTTATTTTCTCTCGAGGCGGTTTGTTGATTTTGGGGATTATTGAATAGGTGCAATGTTTTGCATGTTGGGTTTGAAATATTTGGGTTTTTGACTTAAAAACACGGAAAACAGGTCGGGGCGTCGCCATCTGCTATTTATGAGGTCTCTCTCTTCCTCTCTCTCTTCTCTCTCCTTCTCTCTCCTTCTCTCTCTCTCTTTCTCTCTCTTTCTCTCTCTCTCAAACAACTCAAAGGGGGTGATAAAAATGGGGAAAGATTACAACTCGAACGCATCTGCGCTTTTGTTGCACGCGCAACTAACGAAAGAAGGGTTGGCGGTGAAATAAAGATAAGGCCTTTGAAAGATCTTGGCGACTTCAATTCAAAAGAGCCCGGCCCCTATGTTGGGGCAAGAGAAAAAGAAACAAACAACCTGTTGTGCAAAACAAAAACAGAAAACAAAACAAAGCAGAAAACAAAAAAACAAATTCCGAAGGTTGGACCATGTATCAAACGGAAGAAATAAATTTATCAAATATCATTAAAAAAATTCTCGAAAGCTTCGCCCCACTTCACTGACTCTTGGTCGCTCCTCCGGGAGCAACAACACGCTTCCTCGCTGCCGCAGGACCAAGATCCTGGAGAATATTCCTCAATCTCTCAGCGACAGATCCTATCGAGAAAAAAGAAAAGGAAAAAAAAGGAAAAAGGGATATGAGAAAAGGGAAAACTAAACAGGGAACTCTATTTCTCCTTTCTCCTTACCCTGTTCACGAGCATCCCGAGTGAGCAAAGATCTCATCTGGGCCTGGGTACGTGGGTTCTGCATCTGCTTGAACACTGACTCAACGGAATCCTGCAACAAGGCTGGTGTGACCTTGTACTGCACCCGATCGTTATCGACGGCGTTCGGGTTAACATCAACAACTTTTTCGATGAATTTACGGAACCTGGAAAGAAATGAGAACAGGAGAAAATAAAACAAAAAACAAAAACAGAAACAAAAACAAACTCTTCGTGCAAATCAACCACCAAGTGACTCAAAGGTCTCAAAAACGCTTCCTTCGTTTCTGCAATTTGAACATCGTGAACAATCATCATCATCACCTTTGTCACAAGGAGAAGAGCACGACGACTCGAAGGGGAAGGCTCGTCGTCCATAAGACCATACGCCATAGGAGTGACAATGGCAGGACCCAACATACGATTAAAAATGAAATCACCAGTGACCATATGCGCCCTATCAGGAGCGGTTTCAGAGACTTGCATGAACAAGTGGCGACAGAGAACGCGGATTTGGACTGGCATCTGGTCAACAGAGCTAACGATCTGGCTCCACATTTCGTTGACCGCTTCCTTAAGGCGTTCGGCGTTTTCTTTGAGGTCGTCCTCACTCATTTCCTCGTCGCATTTGGCAGGATCGACTTCGTACCCTTCGGAATTGTTGCAAATAAACTTCACCATCATGCTCAACGTTTTTTGGAGATAGTCAAGCCCGATGATCTCGACGTAACACTTGAACATCTTGAAAGCGGTCCCGTTACCTCTGAGCAACATGTTCGGGTTTCTGTTCGCCTCGGCACACTCGCACTTGATCAAATCGGACAAAATTGGCATGGTCATGTCATGCGCCTCAAACACAGTGATGAGTGCTTGTGAGATTTCTTGCGACTGAAGGGACTGACAGAACGCACGAATAATCGCCATATCTCCGACAATAACCTTTGCGATGTCCTCCCAATTGCTTGCATTCATTTCCACGAGATCCTTGAAGTCCTTAAGTGGATCGGTTGTGTCTTCGACTTCTTCGACAGAGTTTTCTTGCAAAACCTTCAACACCTCGTCTTGGTATTCACACAACAAACGATGCGCAGATTGGAGGGCATCTTCCTTTCGCTCAGAAGACACGGGCTTTCGCGCCGCAACAGCCGCTTCCATTTCCTCCTCGCTCACTTGTGGGTAGGTGGAAATCTCCTCAAGGAACCGCTTGACTCGTTGCAAATTGTCGATGATAAATTGGTTCATTGGGAACATAAAGGCTTCCTTTGGACCAAATTGGACACCATTGGACAAATTCTGGATGGACTTTGAGATGAGAATCAAACCGCGCCTTTCGGGGAGAGAGGGAGTGTGGTCGATAAGTCGATAACCCTCAGGAGCAATCATAGCAGGACAAAAGAAACGCAAAAAGATAAACCCACCAATGAAAGTGTGAGCGTTTTTGGATTTGGGGAAATTTTTCTCAATCTCCTTTAGAAGATAGGCATAGATCTCGCGGAATTCGAGAGGGCAATCATCGACGGACTCAGTAATGGCGTGGAGGTAGGTTTGGGTGGCATCTTTCAGGCGATCCCAGTTCTCCTCGACATCTTGGCCCTCTTTCAGCTTTGTGGGATCGACCTCGTACGCCCCGACGTTGGAGAGAGTTTGCTCCGTGAGCTCCAGGAGGGTGGTTTTGAGGTAGTCATAACCAATGACCTTCGAGTAGAACTTCATGAGCGAAGTGGCAACACAGTTCAAACGGAAAAGAGTTGCGAGGTCTTCAGTGTTTTGGATTTCCATTTTGAGGAATTGTTTCAAGACCTTCATGAGCACCCCATGAGACTCGAAGATAGCCACCATGGATTCACCGAATTCGTCCAGCTCTGGTCCGGAGATATGCTCGGCGAGGGCGAGAATGACGGCCAGATCCTCCTCAATCAAAATGTTCTCCAACAACTCAATGGAACTCTTGTTATTGTACAGCAAGTTGAACACGTTTCGCTCTTTGTCCTTCATTCGTCGCCTGCGGCGGATGTACCAAATAATGAAAATACCAACAAGGAAAACCACACCTATGACCGCACCAACAATAATCCCGATGGAGATCCCTCCATCACTTGTCTCCCGGTTATCCGCTGAGACGTCGAGTAAAATCATCGCTTCGTTAGACTCGAGTCGATCTACGTCACGACCCACGTACGTAAAGTTGTACTGGCTCGATGGCTCAATTGCATTTCCATACGCACGGAACACCACCCTGCGATATGAGTCGGTCACAGTGGTTGGCACTTGCAGAATATCCCCAAACGTTTCAGCGGCTCCGGAATCACCCACTTGGTAGAGCTGACCCCTTTCTGGAAGGTCGGTAATAATGGCAACGAGATTGGTTTCTCGGTCATCGATATCCTCCACTTCCAATGTAATTGTGATGTCGGTCGCAAACTCCACGCTGTAGGACGCATTATAGGCTGTGGGGGGATCGTTCACATCACTCAATGTAATATTCACGCTCCCTTCACCGCTTTCCCGTGTGCCGTCAGAGACTTTGTATCTGAAATAATCCTCCCCTGAGAGATCGTCCTGTGGGAGAAACCACACCTTTTGGTCCACGTTCTCAACAGTGACTGGGTTGCTCAACGAGGCAGACGTAATGGGGTCCGTACAAACGTTGTTGTTGCAATTGTCGAACTGGTACAAATCCCCCAAAGAAGGAAGGGAGGTGATCATTGAAAATAGCGTGTCGTCTTGATCCGGATCGTCTCCCAACAAGGCAATGGTGAACAACTCGTCCTCGTTTTGATTTGGGAGGAGGATCTCTCGTGCAGTAGGGGGATCGGGCAACGCGTTAATCGTAACAATGATCCTCTGTTCGTTTGAGGTCGCGTTCAAATCATCCTTCACCACAAACGAAAAGGCGTCATAGGGCGACCCATTCGCATCCTCTCGGGGCTTGAAAACGACACGATTGGAAGAATCGGTTAATTGAACAGACTCGAACACCACAATCTTATTATCGGTCTCGGTAATAAGATTTCCGTCATCGTCTTCGAGATATTGGTACAACTCTCCCTTTTGAGGAGAGCGAGAGATGAAAGTCGTCAAACTATCTCCATCGGGGTCGGTTCCCCATCCAGTACCTCCACTCCTGGAATACAAAGTTAGAAGGAAAAAAAGAAAAAAGAAGAAAAAAGAAAAAAGGGTACCTATCAATGACCAAGTCGATATCCTCATTACCAGTGAAGCTTCCACCAACTGCAATAGGGGTCTGGTTCTCTTCCACGAAAACTTCAACCGGAATGGATTCACTTGTTTCACCTGTGACAGTGTCTCTCATTTGAAAACGGAATCTACAGAGGAATGAAAATAAGAAAAGAGAAGGTCGGAAAAGAAAAAAAGAAAAAACTAACAGATAGTCATAAGAGGGGCGACCAGTATCAGCTTTGTACAAAACAGTAGCGTCATCGCTCGAAACAGGAATGGGGACCGTGTTACGATCACACGAAATAATCGCACCATCTGTCGATTGGTACAAGGCTCCAAGGGTGGTTCGAGAAGGACAACTCACAATCTCAGGCTGGAGAGGGTTGTTTACGGGAGAATATCCAGTGAGGTAGAGTAAACCCTGGGAAGCCTGGCGAACAGAAATAGAGGTCGAGACAGCAACGGGGGCAGTTTGGGCAAGATCGGTGACACGGAAGTAGATCATGTTATTGGTAGAACTCAAACCCGTGGCAGTCTCAGTCACACTCCATTCAACAGCAGTCGTGTAAGAACCAGTAAGAGAGCTTGTCAGAATCTGAAAAGTGGAGTCATCCAATTCTCCGGGCTCATCCATCGTCGAACCCAAAACACACGAATCCTCAACCGTCCCCTCTTGAGTCAACGCGGTAATGTAATAGGTCGCATCGGATCCACTCAAATGACCTGCTGTGTAGTTCTTCAGATCGATGCACGTCGACTCAGCAGCATTGATCTCGATCTCGAGAAAGATATCGGTGATTGGAGCACCGGCCGTCGAGATTTCGAAAATCACAGAACCGTAGCTCACTTGGGTCCCCGAAACCCGAACGACGTAGTCAACATAGTCCGATCCGAACTGGTCCGTAATGGCAGGCGCAGTGTACACAAGCTCACCTGTGGTAATCGTATCACCCGAACCGAGATTCACACCGGATGCGGCACGGGTTCTGAGGTCTCCTTCTGGCGTTGATGTGAACTCAACCTCATAGGACACCCCATTCGGGTTGTCCAAATCAAGGTCGAAATCCTCCTCCGTACTTTCGACTATCTCCACGGTCTGATCCACGGCCCCTTCGACTGTGTTAGTTTCAATTGTGATGTCCACGACGCCAATTTCCCCCGTGGACCCTCCGCCGACCACTGACGGGTCACTCCTCACCCCAAACGTAAACGAATCGTCTACAACGACAGACCCAGCTGTATACAACACCTCCCTTGAGTCAATCGCATCACCGTACGTAATTGCGTTACCGTCTGTCAATGTCAACGACCCCTGAATTGGTGCAGACGAAACAAACACCTCATACCCACTTCCCTCCATGTCCACCCCTTCCAATTCGATCGTGATGGTCTCCCCGGTTTGCGCTCCGACGGTTTGCGAGGTGGGAACAGGCAAGATGGGGGCCTCTACAATAGATAAAAACAACTGAACCAAAGGAGATGTACCATTTTCAGTGAAGCGGATGATTTGAAAAGTTTCGTAATCCACCCCGATATGGGTTCCCAGGTTGTCGTAGTACACCGCCGTGTCAGGGAGCAGAATGTAGTTCTCCCCATCTGGAGGGCTCGAACACGAGTCACCGACTGAGTTGCTGACGCACTCCGCACACTTTACATCATCACACTCCAAAGCAATATCTTGTACACAACTTTGGCTCTGCCCGGCCTCACAACGAAGAATGAAAGACCCTGGTTGGTCGTTATACATGCTCCCATAGGTATCATAAAAGGTGGGAAACCCATTCCCCACATCAATAAACTGGCTCTGCCCAAAACACAAACCCACAAAACACGCAAAAACCAACAAAATCCCTCCTCCTCCTCCTCCTTCACCGTTTCGCCCTCTTCTGGCGCCTCTCATACAAAAAGTAATGGCAGGAGCACCAACAAAGAAAGCGAAGAAGGAACGGGGAGGTCCACGTCATTCGCCATTTATGGATGTTTTCGGCGAAAAACTACATGAGATGACATCATCATTTGCAGGAAAAAATTAGAGTGCCGGGGCCTTCTGTAAATGTCATTGAACCAGTTGAAACTGCCATGTGTACACATTGGGATGATGGAAAAGAATATCATCATCATTCGAGCGGCAACAGTTTTCACCAACTTTCCAAAAAACAGAAAATCAGAAAATCCCAAAAAAAGTATGTCTAAATTTAGAATTTTTATATTATACGAATCTTTTAATTTAAAAGCTCCAAAATCCTGATTTTATTAAAAATTTTCGGTTAACCGAAAAATTGTCGGAAAAAAGAAAGGAACAGCAGACTCTATTTTCGGTTGTGAGAAAGGCGGGTGTGTTTCTATCTTTCATTTTCAAACACAAAAAAAAAAGTTTTGTTTTGGCTTATTTTATTGTTTTTTCTTTCTTTTTTTGATCCACTCAGGCGATTGCCCTGGTCAACCTCTGCAACCCCGTCATCGAGTTGCTTGAAATTACGCCCCAGTGCTTCGCCATCTCATTGAGTGCTTTCGTGGCACCAAATCCGTCGCGTTCTTCCAACCTCCCAACAATCTCCCTCAACTTCCCAACAATCTCCTCCGGAATCTCTTCCTTCCGCAATTGATCATACAAAACACTCATCCTCTCCGAAATATCCAACAGCGAGCGAGCATGTCTCCCTCCCTCCGACGCCGCCACAATATTCCCCACCACGGTGGTGAAGGATGTAATGAGGTCATCATACTTGGTTGTCAGAACAACTGGGGCCTCCTGCGGCGCTGCCGCAGGAGCAACAGTCGAGGGAGGAGGTCCGCCTTGTTGTTGTTGTCCGTAAGGGGCTCCGAATTGTTGTTGTGTCGGTTGTCCCCATGGGGTGTTAATGTTGGGGCTGGCGTTGCTCTGTTGTTGTGGTTGTGACCAGTCAGGTAGCTGCGATTGTGTGTTTGTTAGTGGTTGGTCCGTTGTGGTGGTTTGTTGGGATGCCGGCCACCCTTGAGACTGCTCTCCTTGCCCACTTCCTCCCGGAGGGCCCCAAGTTTGTTGTTGTGGGGGTTGTGTAGAGGAGGCATCTGTGGTTGTGGGGGCTCCCCAAGTTTGTTGCTGTGGGGGCTGTGTCGCAGGAGGGGCATCTCCGGCGGGTGTTGTTGGTGCCCCCCAAGTTTGTTGTGAAGGAGGGATTTCTGCTGCGGGGGCCGTTGGTTGCCCCCATGGTTGTTGCTCAGTTGGAGGAGGGGCATCTCCGGCAGGTGTTGTTGGCGCCCCCCAAGTTTGTTGTGCAGGAGGAGCGTCAGCAGCAAGGACCGATGGTTGACCCCACGTTTGTTGTGGAGGAGGACCGACTCCTGCAGGGGTTGTTTGCTGTCCCCACGTTTGTTGCTGTGTTGGAGGAGGAGCATCCCCGGTGGTTGTTGGTGGTGGAGTGCCCCAGGCGGTTTGTTGTTGTTGTGGCGGAGCTTCTTCAGCGGGGGTTGCCCCCTGTCCCCACATTTGTGTCTGTGCTTGTTGTGCTCCCCACGTATTTTGCTGGCCCAGATTTGGCTCGGCTTGGGCTGCTGAATCGAAAAACGTGGATTGTTGGGACGGTTCTGATGACGGTTGCTCAGGTTGGGGTTGCCAGGGCTGAGAGCCCCCCTCTGGAAGAGAAGATAAAGACCCTCCACCCCCTAAGGTAGAGCCTTCCAGGTTCCACTCAGCATCTTTTCTGTCTTCCCACTCGATTTTGTTGTCTCCATCATCGCTGGTACCGAAAGAAAAAGGAGCAGAAGGGGAAGACGGGAAAAGAGAGGAGGGTGACGAAGAGGAAGAAGAAGAAGAAGAGGAAGAAGAGGGCCTCTCAAACTCGTTCATTGCACCAGATCCCTCCCCCAGCGCAGAAAGAGGGCGAGGGATATGCTCGGGAGACAGATTCTTCCAAATTCGGTCGAGAGTGGATACAGCCACAGGGTCTTGCGAGTCGGTCAAAAACGAAACAAACTTGGCAGCAAGAGGAAACCGTCCTTGATCCACAAGAAAGGAAGCAAGGCGACAATACATACGAACAACTGGAGCCGAAAGAGATTTGTGGGAAAACGAACTCCCCTGGCTCTCCTTGAGAACAATAACCTTTTCCATCAACTCGACAAGAGAACTCGGAGACTCCAAGGCCTCAGATGACAGCCAAAGTTGCAGAGTTTTGTCAATATTTCCTGCGCAAATGTAGCAGAAGCTGGCGGCCTTTTTGTTACCTGTTGGGGTAAGTCAACAAGGAAATGCAACTTCAATGAAACTATCAAACAACCAAGACAAAACAAAACAAAACAAAAACAAACACAAAAACAAAAATAAAAACAAAAAACAAAAAACAAAAAACATACCTTTCTTCTTTAAGCGATCTCCCAAACCTACACACAAAGCAGATAGATTGTCCTTAGCATACGTCAAAAGAACACACAAAGTCTGCTTCCAGCAAGAAAGGGGTGAAAGAACAGCCAACTCCCGCAACTTCCCAGTGCTAATCGCACGAGCTAGCCTCACCACAGCACTATCGCGCTTGTGATCAAAATAAGCTGCTTTAACTTGATCAAAAAGGCCTTCCTTCCCAAGTTGAGAAAAGACGAGAGCATCCGCCCACTCATCGGTTCTCTGACAGAACTCAACAAGGACTTGGATATTTCCAGTCATGACAGCCTGGTTGTTGGTGTGAGAAAAAATATATCTACTTCTTCATCAATAAAAATAAATGAGATTCAACTAAAAATCAGCCTACCTGGATAACCAGTTCTTCATCACTATCTCCACCACAAGAAAACTTAAACAGCCGGAGGTCATCACACACCACATTTGGTTGTTCGATCGAAGGAGCTCCTTCCTCCTCAGCCTCGAGCTTGGGGGAACCCTGGGGTAGCGAGTGAGTCAATGGGTCATTTTAAGGGGTTGATTGGGCTAACTTGTGGAAGAGGGTTGTCAGAACGGGGAGGACTAGCAGCCAGGACCGCAAAAGGATCACTAGCATCATCCCCGGTCTCTCCGAAGGGTGAAGATGAAGCCAATAATTTGAACCCATCGCCCTGTGAACAACATCAGTAAACAACAACAACAACAACAATAAGATCAAAATGGTAATGCAAGAAGAAACATACCCCACTGCCCCCAGAAGGTTCACCAAAAGGGTCATCATCACCATCAAACAGGTCAGTGGAGTCAATGCCCTGATCAAAACAATCCAAGTTCGCAGAAGAAGGACTGCCAGCCTCCACCGGTGCGGGGGTTGGTTCCCTAGGGGGTCCCTCTCCAACATCTTCGTTTTCTTCTTCAGAGAGTTCTGGCAAGTCAGGAATTTCCAACTATTTTTTTTTTTTTTTTTTTTTTTTAAA
>MUHK01002798.1:1018-13151 GCA_002151225.1 Paramoeba pemaquidensis
CCCAACCCCAACACCACCCCACCCCCCCAAACATCGACAACCTCATAACCAAACAATTCTCCGGCTTCTCCATCTGCCTCCTCAACTTAGTCCGCAATTGGGTCACCTCCTTCCTCCCCCACTGCCTCTCCAAAATTGACCGCGTTCACTTCGGGCTTATGCAACACCGTGACGTCTTAAGGTGGATCGCTGTGTGTGGATCGGGCGGTCGGGAGCGCGATTTTGAATCTTTGCCCTCGAATGGGCCCCGTCAACTTTTAGCGGTCCCTTTTGTGGGCAAAGATGTTCCGTCTCAGGCGAGTGAGTTTGCTCATCCGGATATTTTGATTGGTTTGAGTGTTTTGTGTTATCGGTATGAGGGGTTGCGGGGGACGGATGTGAAGAATTTGGTGAAGGATATGAAGAGGTCGTTGGGGACTGAGGCTGGGCCTTATGCTGATCGTCCTTCTTCTGTTTTGTATGAGAGTTGGATTACTTGGGAGAAGGAGGGGTGTTTTTCTTCTTCTTCTTCTTCTTCTTCTTCTTCTTCTTCTTCTGCTTCTTTTTTTGATCCTCGGGTGCTCTTTTCTTCGGAATTTGACCCAATGGCTTCTTCTTGGAGGGCTCCTGTTCTTCCTTTAGAAATTATTCAAACAGAAGATGATCAGCAAATGGATTTATTGTGTGAAGCTTTGAAATTAAACCCTGGGGTGATTGAGTATTATTTGGCGAATGTTGTTTTTCCGTCAACGACAATGCAACAGCGTACAAAGGTTAGGAGGTGGAGAGAGAGAAAGAAAAAAAAAAAAAAAAAAAAANCCCTCTCTCCCTCCCTCCCCTCCCTCCTTCTTACCCTCCCCCTCCCCACAGATGTTCTCCCGCGCCAAATCCGCCCCTGTCGCTACGAAAAAGGCTCAGAAGCAAAAGTTATCAAAACCCTCACTAATCCACAATCTGTTTCTGTGGAAATTCTCCAAAAAGAGCAATGGAGCGTCCGAACACTCATCAAAAAAGCTGTCGAATCCCCTGATTTCAATTGTCTCATCGATGCAGGCGCTCTCATCACCGGGATGTCCAACGAAGAAGTCGCCAGATGTCTCCTCCGGTGCGCCTCCGATCGATACAGAGGTTGTGTATTCTTAGATCATTTGGATCGAAAAATGATTGTAGATCGGAGCGGAGGCCAAGCTCTCCCCCTTGGGCGTTCCGGGATTCCGATCGAGTCCCGAATTACTTTTTTCGACCAGGTGCATACAACGGGGATGGATATCCCCCAGCCGATCGATGCGCAGGCTACGGTGTTGCTTGGGAAAGATATGACGTTTAGAGATTATGCGCAGGCTTGTTGGAGGATGAGGGGGCTGGGGAGAGGGCAGTCGGTGAGGGTTCTTATTGTGCAAGAGCTTCGTTCGCTGATTATGGAGGCGTCTCAGAGTGGGGATTTGAAGGTGGATATTGTTCATTGGTTATTGTTGAATTCGATCAAGAGCGAGCATTTGCAACAAACACAGCTTTGTCAGCAGGATGTGGCGTATGTTTGGAGGCGGTTTGCCCACAAACAGCTTCGAAAGATGTCCGAGATCCAAGAGCGATTGAAGATTTTTTCGACCCCCGACGCTGCTGAAAACATCGACATCACCATGCTCAAACCTCTCTTTCATGAGATTGAGAGAGGAACTTTGGGGGCTGATTATATGGATTGGGAAGGAAGAGAAGGGGTGGAGGGGGAGAAAAAGGAGGATAAAAAAAAGAGTGGCGGGATTCGAAGTGAAAGAATTGGAAAAGATAAGGAACTACCACAAGAAGAAAGCGAGGACGAGCTCTCGCTCGAGATCACAACCTCTACGAGCTCCCCGGCACCCCCAACCCCTCGAATTGAAATTGATTTGGAGAAAAACCTCTTCTGTCTCTCACTCTTCAAAGAGGCTGTGGACCACCGACTCCCCGACCACCCTCCTCTCCATATTGGGTTGTGTGAGCGGGTAGAACAACAGTTGGAGCAATACCGAGGCGTCATCCCGATCGATGAAGGAGTTTCAGAGATTCTCAAAGAGCTGAAGATGCTTGAATCGCAGGCCTACATCATGGGCCAGACCATGTGCGAGTACGACTCAGAGATTGTCCAAGAACAAGAGCAACAACAACAACAAGAGCAACAACAATCCACCATCGAGGACATCGTCTACTCCTCCGAAAAAATGCAAGTCTCCCACTGGCCCCTCCTCTCCCTCTTCAAAGCCCCCGACGAAACCTCCCAAGAGTTCAGATTCAACCTCAGAGACTTCATTCCCCTCTCCTCCGTCCAAATCTGCAACATGCACCGGCCAGCTGAAAAGGTGCACCTCCCCTTCCCCGACGATGTGCTCGTCTCCAAAAACCACACCCACACCACCCACAAGTCCCACCTCCAACGTCGTCTCAAATCTGCGTATGTTGCCATGGCGGTTGTTTTTCCTCATAAGGTTGTGACTGTGTTGCTTTCTCTGCTGGAGGCCGAGGCTGTGCGAATGTTTTTGTTCCGAGAGGAGCTCAACCACCTCCACCTCCACCACCAACACCAGCTACCGCATCCCTACACCACCAAAAATAACCGTGTTCACCTCTTCATGACCTCCATCCAGCCTGGAAGACAACTGTTCGATAACTTCAACAACCCCTCTCTCCGCCGCTCCTCTCTTCTCCCCATCGACAATGGAAGGAGAGGGGACAAAGCGAAGGAAAACCAACTGGTGCTCCAAGAGAAAGAAATCAACACAAGGATGCATCTCCAATGCATTCGCTTCTTCAATTGTGACTTCAAATTTTCTCAACGAGACATTGATGAGCTGGTGGTGGGGTTGAAAGCATCACGCCCCCTCCTTCGACACAAATATTTTCTCATTTCGTTAGTTTGCCACGAGAAACAACAGGAGGCTTGGGGGTCCACGCGAGTCTCTCAAGTGTTTCATTCAACAGACAAAGCCCAGGAACACCACATTCAAACAGTGAGAGAGAAAGTAAAGAAGGAGCTGCTCGGGAAGTTTGGGTCGTTGAAGGAATGTTTTGTTTCTCTGGCTGAGGAGGGGGTTGTGTCAGCAAAACAGATGTGCCCACATCTGAAAAGTTGTCTTGTTGAAGCCGGAGGGGTGGGGGTGGAGGATTTGGAAGAGATGTTGTTGACGCTGTCATTTTCTTATGCTGAAAAAGGAGCGATTGGGTTGAGGGAGTTTGTTCGGGTGTTTAGTGAACATTAAGGAGATGAAAATCAAACAACAGATTAAAAAAATGAATAAAAAAGAACGAGGCATTGACTCTGTGCTAACCTCTCTTTTTCGGACAGCTCTTTCTGGGATGACAAAAAAAGAAGAGAAAAAAAAAAAAAAAAAAAAAAAAAAAAAAAGGGAAACCATTGTCCATTGTTTGCAGAAAAAAAATAGTATTTATTCATTGCCCAATCATTTTTGAAATTTGGAAAGCCTTTATTCAAAAAGAAAGAAATTCAGAAAAAAAACAAACCTCGCTGACAAGGTTCAAACCCCCTACACTTTTTCATTTCTGTCTCCTCTTCTTCAAGTTAATTTTTTCCCCCTGACTCTTCCCCCCAATTTTTTTACTCCAACTTCCTTCTTTGGGAATCAAGCTCCCCAGGCGCTTCCCCCTCTTCCCTATCCCTCTTTTTGGATCCCCTGTCTCTGTCTCTGTCTCTATCTCTGTCTCTGTCTCTGTCTCTGTCTCTATCTCTCTCTCTATCTCTGTCTCTATCTCTCTCTCTGTCCCTATCCCCAAAACGATCCCTCCTATCCCGATCTCTATCTCTTCGGTCTCTATCCCCATAACGATCCCTCCTATCCCGATCTCCATCTGTCCTTCGATCTCTGTCTCTTCCACCTCTATCTCTCCAATCTCCACTTCTGTTTCCCCCACGGTCACGGTCACGGTCACGGTCACGGTCACGGTCACGGTCACGCTCCCCACCACGATCCCGATAATCTCGGTCACGCTCTCCGCCACGATCCCGATAATCTCTTCCACCCCCTCTTCTATCATCCCTTCTCCCTCTATCATCTCTTCGATTGTGGAATTGGGAAGGATCTTTCCCATCTTTTTTCCAGCGCTCCTGAAAAACAGAACAATCAATCACCCGACCAACTCATTAAAATCAATTAAAATTAAAATAAAATAATCGAAACCAAAACAAACCGAACCAAATCAAACAAGCAATCAACCAACCAACCAACCGACCAACCAGCCAACCAACCAGCCAACCAACCAACCAACCAACCAACCAACCAACCAACCAACCAACAAACCTAACAAACTCAACAAACCTTGAATTCCTCAATCGTTTTTCGGATTCTCACAAACCCAACACATTGTTTTCCTAAAAAGTGAGAGCGGGTCCTTTCTTCGGTGTCATTCTTTACCAACAAGGCACCGCACAATTCACAAACTTCCATTTCTCGGTCATCACTGGAGCGACGCGCTTGCTTTTTTTTTTTTTTTGAGATCGAGGATTGAGAGAGAGAGAGAGAGAGAGAGAGAGAGAGAGAGAGAGAGAGAGCTTACCTTAACGACAGCTTCTTTTTGCCTAACAAGATCAGCTTGGACGCTCAATAAGCTTTGAGACTTTTCAACATGTCCAGCCTCAGCAAGTTCTTCCATCTGTCAGAAAGGGGAAAATTAGATCTGAAATGATCCCCCCTTGTTTACCAAGGAGAAAAGGAAAGGAGAAAAGGAAAGAAGAAGGGGAAAACCTGCTTCAAGACCGCTTGAATACGAGTTTGGAGGTTGTCCACCATTTCTTGTTGAGCAGGTTCCAATGGCTTTTCATTTTGGAATTCTTTGTCAGCAGCAAGACGTTCTTTGTTCTTTTCGATACTGTTGATGACAGGAGAAGGTGAGAAAAGAGGAAGGAGCGGAGGTGAGAAAAGGGAAAATACCGAAGATCAAGACTTTTGATCAAGTCACTCAATTCCTCAACGAAACGGAACTCGTATCCGTAAGTGTAAGAGTCCCCAGATTCGATCATACGCAGGTACCTGGAGGGGGAAAAAATCAGAAAATTGTTGCTGGGGCTTGTCACGAGTTCTTTGAGTTCTTCCTCTCCCATTTTCCCTTTTCTCTCCCAACAAACTCTTTCTGCAGAATTTCATCATGGGCTTTGTAACAAGTGCCTGTGAAAAAAAGAAATTTTGAATAAAACGATGAGAAAGGTAGAGGGGGAGGAATCAAACGAATTTGGGAAAAGGAAAAGGAAAAGGAAGAATAGGAAAACCTAAGGCACTCTTTGTGTTTGTGAAGAGTTCAGGGGGACAAAAACCACACAAATAGTTGCGACAAACATTTTGGTCAGTGATCTTCATCCTTTTCCCTTCATCAATGTCTCCATTTCGATTCACACCCATCAAGTCATCCAACAATTTCCGGTTCTCGTCCATCTTCTGGCAGAGAGGAGACCAAAGAAGAGAAAAGAGCCCAGCAGCCGACAAAAAAAAAAACGCTTTTTTTCGCGCGGTTTGGAATTTTTAGAGCCCTTTTTTTAGGAAGGGGCCAAATATGTTGAGGCGAAAAAAAAAAAAAAAAACGAGCCCTGCTCCAAATAATCAAAATGCGAAACACTTTTATCGGGGCTTTTTATCCCTTTGTCTCAGTGCCAATCTGCCTGTCGAATAAAGCAAAAAGACCCCTTTCGCTTGTTTTCAGCCAGATCACGGTCCTCTGCTCACATTTTTGTTTGATCATGGCGTTCTGTGGGGATGATGACAGATTACATCGAACAAACTCATTGCCCCTCCCTTTTCCCCAGAACTCTGTGTTTCTGACGACCAGCCAACAACAGGACAGCTTCCCTCGAATTCTCCCCCCTGTCTCCCCTTTAGAATCCCCTGTCTCCAATCCCTTCTCTCCAACTTTTCACAGCTCCAGCGACTCCCCCAGCCCCGTTCCCTTGACCAGTCCGGGAACCTGTCTGGTCCAAGGATTCGAGGCTTTTTCTGTTAGCAGGGCTGTTTCTATGCCAGTTTCCTCCAAAACCAACAACGGAATTTCTGTTGACGAAAACAACCTCCCTCGGCTCCCCCCCTTCCGCGACATCCTCAGCCTTTCTGGTCTCTCCCCTTCTCCCCCCGACAACGACATTAGTGTTGGACGATGCCTCTCTTCCCAAGAATTCCTCCAGCGCCATTCGTCCCTCACCGGGGACCTCGAGGCTGTCCGTGCTTCCGAATCAAACGAGGATGTTCTTATCCCTCATCTTTCTCTCAACTCGCTCCCTGACCCCCTCCTCCAAGAAGATCAACAGTTCCGGCAACAAATAGTCCACCAAGCACAAATCCACCAAACCCACCAACAACAATCACAACAAACACAACAAAAACAACAACAACAACTCCTGCAACAACAACAAAAGCAACAACAAAAACAACAACACCAACACCACCATCACCAACAACAACAACAACAACAACAACAACAACAACAACAACAACATCATCAAAAACAACAAAAACAACAACAACAACAACAACAACAACAACAACAACAACAACAACAACAACAACAACAACAACAACAACAACAACAACAACAACAACAACAACAACAACAACAACAACAACAACAACAACAACAACAACAACAACAGCAACAGCAACAACAGCAACAACAACAGCAACAACAACAACAACAACAACAGCAACAACAACAGCAACAGCAGCAGCAGCAACAACAGCAACAACAGAAGTTTCAACAATTTAACACCACACCACAACCCCATCCACACCTCACACACTTCCCCCCACACTCAATGCAACCCAACACCCGCTTTCAAGTTTATCGAGATGGAAACGGGACACTCCAACAACAAAATGTCGCCCTTGCCTCACTCCCTGGACTGCATCCCCAACAACAAGGAATGCCAATGTCTCCTCTTGGAGCTGATCTCTCCCACCTCCCTTCCCCCCACTCTCCAAAAGACGGTGCCGAGGACGCTCCTTCGAAAAAACTTTCCAGCGGTCGATTGTGCCGTCATCCAGGTTGCAAAAAGACTGCACAAACCGGTGGATTTTGCCGCCCACACGGCGGAGGTTCGCGCTGCAAGCACCCTGGCTGCACCAAATGTGCTCAAAAGGGGGGCTACTGTACTCGACATGGAGGAGGGGTCCGTTGCGGTGTCCCTGGGTGCCCCAAAGGAGCTCAAGTGGGAGGGTTTTGTGTGGCCCACGGAGGTGGGAGGCGTTGCCAGAAGCCAGGATGCAAGAAGTCTGCCCAGAAGGGGAATTATTGTGTTTCCCATGGCGGGGCTTGGCGGTGTCGGGTGCCGGGGTGTGAAAAGCTTGATGCCGGTCGAGGGCTATGTATTCGTCATGGTGAAGATTTTTTTTTGTTTTTGTTTTTGTTTTTGTTTTGTTTTGTTTTTTTTCTTTTCTTTACTGATTTTTTTTCCCTTCAGGCGGAGGTCGAAGGTGCCAAGAAAAGGATTGCCACAAGTTAGACAAGGGAGGAGGTTTCTGTGTGGCCCATGGAAAAAGTACTTCATCCTTCCTGCACACAACGGCGGAATAATGGTCCTGTCTTGTTTTCCGCTTGTCTTCCTCATCCCCCATTTTTAGAGCCCATTTAATACACCATGTTTGGTAAAAACAAAAAAAGTTCCCCTTTCTTTTTTCCAAAACCGGAAGTTCCACACAAAAAGACGTCCCTGGCACATCCAATTCGAAAGCCCCGTCAACCTTCCTTTTGGAAGCGCATTTGAGCAACAGTAAGGGCAAGTTTTTGGGCAAGCCTTTTGGTGTTTTTTGTCGGACCCCCAAGAACATCAAATAAAAGACCTCTTTCGACATTTTTTTGACTTTCATTTGACAAGCAGCGTGAACTTGCGACACTTGCCAACGACGGGGAGGACAATGACGAAGAGGTCGGGGAACTGACGCCAGGGCATGACCAGCCTTCTTTGAAAGAAAAGGGGGCTTGTGAAATGCATAAAAACGCAAGATTTTTGTGGGGGAACAACCTGTTTGGGCATATGTGAAGTGGGAGCGTGGCTGTAGCAAGACAATGAAAATGAAATAATTTTTTGGCAAGTAAATGGTATTGAATTATGAAAGATACTTTACTTAACACATTATTTCATAATTTTACCAGCGTCAGTGAAGGTCTTTCCTTTGAACTTGCCGTCCCATGCCATCAAATCCTCAAAGAACTCCTTCTCCTCGGGGATGCTAATGTCGAACTTGGTGAATTTGTAGGAAGCGACATCAGGGATCTCGTTCATCTCGGCCGCGGGCCACTCAGTACCTCTCAAAAGGACGGCACCATGGATTTCGTAGTTGTTCTCCTCTCCGAAGACGAGGAAGGACCCGACAATGTGCTTGCGAAGATGCTCGGTCCTTTGGCAGAAACCACCCAACAAGTTGCTGACCATGAACAACTTCTCCAAGTCCTCGGGGTACTTATACTCGACATGCCACAACGTCCAGTTCTCTCTATCCCACTTCTCGTAGAAGTAAGGCAAAGCGAAGGAGCGAGTGTCCTCGTTGGAGTAGGTGATCTTGAAAGCGTCCATATCGAACTTGGACTCGGGGTAACCCTCGAAAGGCTTCTTGGCCTTGGGCTTGGGGGCCTCCTCGACGACGGCCTGGGGCTTCTCGACCTTGGGGGCCTCAGCCTTCTTGGGCTCCTCCTTCTTGGGGGGGGCAGGGGCCACAGCCTTCTTCACGCACAGGGTGACCTCACCGACAATCGCCTTAAAGTTGGGCTGGTTGACAACGGTATTGAACCACCTGTTGGCGTGGACGAAAGCCTTGCGGAATCCGGCGTCAAAAACCATCTGGTAGGCGGGGAGAAGAGAAGTGGCAACGACAATGTCAGCCAAGGTGATACGATCACGAACAAGGAAGGTCTTGTTGGCCAAGTAAACGTTGAGGCTGTCGAGGACCTTGCGAATATCAGCGGTCGCCTTTTTGGTGGCAGCAACATCGTTAACGATGCAACCCTTGATAGGGCCCAACCAAGCCTTGAGGGGGAAATCAATCTCGTTGGTAGCAAAGTCAATCCACCCTTCAATCAAACCCTCTTCGAACTCGTTAGTTCCCAAAAGCTTCGCGGGGTCACCGTTGGACCGCGCCACAAAGCGAGCAATGGAGTTGCTCTCGAAGATGGTGGCATCACCGGCGGTGAGGACAGGGACCTTCTTCAAGGGGTGGGCGGTGGGGTAACCACCCTTAGCCTTCTCGACAGTCTCGACCTTGATTTCCACCGCATTGTAGCGAGCAGCAATCAAGACCTTGCGAATCAAGCAGCATTCGGCTTTGGTTTGGAGAACGAGGGCCATGACGAACAAACGAACGAAACGAACAAAAAAAAAAAAGAAAAAAAAAGCGCGCCACAGAAAAAAAAAGCTCGAGCTTTTTGCTTTTGCGAGATTCTGGGGCGTTTTTTTGGGGGTGACGTTTTTTGGGCTGAAAAAATGAAATTCTTCTTATTTTCGTTCTTTCGGCCCAAAAAATGTCATCCAAAAAAAGAGTGGGTTTTTAGGGTTCTAAAATTTTCACTTTTTTTAGGGTGCTAAATACATGGACGCCGGCCTAAGGTGTTTTCCCTCTGTGTCGTCTTTGTGTTTGTTGTTTCTGCCTTTTGCCACAAGCAGAGGTTGCCCAGCAAACCACCTGCGAACTCAGAAAAAAGTCTGCCCCCGAGGTGGGAATCCAATGAATGAAAAGTTCCTCTGGCTCAATTTAGATTAATTTTTTTCTTTTTTGGCTGTGATGGCTCGAACATTTTCCAAGAGGATGGAAAGTTTAGCTGCACCATTCACCACCAACTCAATGTCTTTTTTCTTGCTCAATTTTGTTTTCAATGTTTCTTCCGTCAAATCTTTCCCTATTTTTATGCAGTGAGCGAGAGGTGATAAACGGAGAGAAAAAATAAATCCTAACCGGACATTGTTGGGCGAGCATTTTTTACATTTTTGGGGAAATCGGGGAGTCGAAAGAAAATGAAAAAAAAAAACACTCAGAATGCTGATTTCGACACAAATAATTTCTCGTGCACAGTTGTGGTGGTAGAAGTTGATTTTGGAAGAAGAGCAAGCCAGTTTTTCGTCTGAAAAAATCATTCCTTGGAGGATGAGATTTCTGGAGGGAGGGAGAAGAGAGAGAAAAGAAGAGAGAAAAAGGAAAAGAAACAGAAAGGGTGATTCACCAACTCAAAAAGCAGAAGATTCTCCCACAACAAACCTTACCTCTCCTCCTCGTCCAGCCTCCGTATCCTCTCCTCCTTCCTCTTCTTTTTCTCTTTCTTGTCTCCTCTTTCTTGCCTTCTCTTGCCTCCTTACCTCTTCATCAACTATTATTTTCTCAACTTATGGGGAAAGTTGAACCTTTAAACCCTCTTTGCTTTTGCCCTTACCTTTTTCTTTTCCAATTTTTCTGCTTGGGGCTATCAACTTTCTCTTTCTCTTTTTTTGCTTTTCAACTTTTCCATGGGGTTCCAGTCTCTGTTTTTTTCCAATCGACAGCCCAAAAAAAGCGACAAAAGAAAAAGAGACCTTTTTTTTTTTTTTTCCAATTTTATTATTTTTAAATAATCGAGCCTCAAACCAAACGAGAGTTACCCCAGTCCGGAGAGTTATTGAACAAGTGAAAACTTTCGAAGGAAACTTCCTGATTCAAAAAACGACTTTCTTTCATCCTCTTTTTCTTGGTCCCCTTTGATGTTACTTTCCCCTTCTTTGTCTACCTCTTTTTCTGTGTTCTCCGGTTCTTCTTTTTCCTCTTTCTCTTTTTTCTCTTTGTCTTTCTCTTTCTCTTTGTCTTTGTCTTTTTTCTCTTTCTCTTTTTTCTCTTTCTCTTTTTTCTCTTTCTCTTTTTTCTCTTTGTCTTTTTTCTCTTTGTCTTTTTTCTCTTTCTCCTCCCCATCCCCCCTCAAATCAGAAGGAAACTTCTCCTCATAACACCAAACACACACCTTCTGAGCATAACTTTCCCCCAAAAACAATTTGCACGAAGAACAACTGGCACAAACGACACGCCCACAGCTCCGGCAATGGTGCCGCCGATTCAAAAATGTAAAACCGTCCCGACAAATCAAACATCGATCCACAGCATCGTCCGGAATCCACACTGGTGCTTCATGGGAATCTCCATCCCCCCCTTCCCTCTCCTCCAGCGCTTCATTCACCGCCCGCAGCCATTTCTGCTTCACCTCTGGAGCTGAAGCATACACAATAAACGACTTTTGTGAGCTCCGAATAACGAATGCATTCCGATACTGCATCACCCCCCCGTCTTCATCCTCCGTGGTGTCCGGCATATCCTTCACCTTCAACGAAGACAGCGGCATGAACTTTCGGAAAATGTATCGTGCCGTGACAATCTCCGCGTAGAGTAGCCCGTCGTTGAACATGAAAAATTGCCGAGGTTTGTGTGCTTTTCGACACACTTTTATCAGCTCCCCTTGGTGGAGGAGTTGGCGAGAAGGGATGACGAGCTCAAAACCCGAGAGGGCCAAAAACATGTACTGGATTTCAATCATTTTCGCTCTTGCCTCGGCTTTTTGGATCTCGTCATTGATGTAGATTGCAACGTTTTCCATTTCATCGACGGCCTGTTGAAAAAAGGAGGTGAGGTGAGGTGAGGAGAGAAGAGGGCAAGGAGGATTGAAACAAATAGAAATATATATGCAACAGATAAAAATATGAAACAGATTAAAAAAAAATATGGAATTAATTATAAATCAGTGTTTGTATCATTTGGGTTATTGTTGACCTTGGAGAGGTTTTCATAGTCAGGATGATCCTCCTTCGTTTGGTGCAACATGTCTCTGAGCAGCATGTTGTACCGAGGAATCCTTTGCACAGGGAGAATCAAGTACGACAACAGAGGGATCATATCCATCTTCACAACCTCACTTTCCCACTTTTTCACATGCCCCGCAAAATTGAGATTTTTGTTCATGATCTCCGCAAGAAGGACCTGTGCTTTTTCGTAGTTGGCCGTGTACAGTCGATACATCTTGAGAAACGGAATGAGCCTCCGAACAGCATCGCCAATCGTTTGGGTGTCGGACCAATTGCTCAAACGAAATTCGAGCTGTTTTGAAGATCAAAAATAAGAAAAAAATAAAACTAATAAACAAGCAAAAAAAAAAAAAAAAAAAAAAAAAAAAAAAAAAAAAA
>MUHK01002809.1:637-14005 GCA_002151225.1 Paramoeba pemaquidensis
AAAAAAAAAAAAAAAAAAGTCAGACCAAAGGATCCCCTTTTCCATTAGAATTTCCCCTCTCCCTCCCCCCCACCTATTCGCCAACATCTCCGACACTTTTTTGATTTGAGTTTGTGTAAAAAGCCCACTCCCCGTAAAATCCAAATAGGCTATTCTCTCTCCTCTTTCTGTGTACAGCTGGCTAAAGTCACTATCAATTGTTGGGCGGCCTGTGTGAAAAGAGGAGGGGAGAGAAGGGGACAAAGAAAACGAAAATGGATCTGAAAACGTCAGAGAACGTGAGAGGGAGAGGGAAAGGGATAAGGAGAGAAAGAGAGAAAGGGATAGAGGGAAAGAGGGAAAGAGGGAAAGAGGGAAAGAGAGAAAGAAAAGAAAAGAAAAAAAAAGAAAAGAAAAGAAAAGAAAAGAAAAGAAAAGAAGAAAAGAAAAAAAAAGAAAAGAAAAGAAAAAAAAAAGAAAAAAAAAAGAAAAAAAAAGAAAAGGAAAGAAAAGGACCTGTGAAAAAAAACAGAAAACATAATACAAAGACACAAAGAGTCGCCCCAAGAACCTTCCCCCATTTTGATTTCCCTGCTTTCCTCATCTTTTGTTTCTTCCCTTTGGTTTTTTCGAAAACAGACAGGTGGCTGTCGTTGAAATTTTCATAAATCTCACAGAAATTTCGTGGAGAGATCACCCAATGTTACATTTTCGGGATGCTCCGCCTTCAAAAAGCGCCAGTTGATGCTGCGGTTTTCCCATTTTTTGTTTTCCTTGAACAAGCGGGGACTTGGGAAATGACCACTGGTACTGTTCATTGCAAACCCAAAATCCGTAACACAGGGCTAGTGAGCTCTTGAGCTCTTGAGGTGGCTTTCAAGAAACTCCTTGATGATTGGCGGCGTGTTGCAAACAAAGTCAAAGACGAATACGAGGCTGGTGATATTGTTACCATCCAACACGAACGAGCAGTTATTCTCACTTCCTCTCGATTCAATTGCCGACACTTCACAGTAGTCAGGTGGGGAACTCGCCCATTTGGTCCAACTTCACAAACAACGCTTAAAACGCACAAAATGAGATTCAATTTTTTGACCATTTCTGTATAAAATAATGAGAAAAATGATTTCTGTGACAGATTGTTCCTTGTCTGTCTTCCACTTTTCTCCACCACTTTGTGTGTCCCTCTCCCCCTCTCCCCCTCCCTTTTTAAAACTTTTCTTTTTATTTGTTTGTTTTCATCTTTGATTGCTTTCACTCAAACAAAATACACACAACTTTCTCCCGCTCACATACGAGCCACAGAAATAATACTTCTCATCTGCTTGAATCCCAGCCAATGANGCCAATGAGAATTTATTGTGAAGAAAGTTTTTAACCCATTCAACAACAACATTCCACCCCGTCGGAATCCGACTAACCTCTTTTTATTTTATTGTTGGAAGTCCAACTCATTTTATTCACCCATAAAGCTGGAAAACGCAACATAGTACATAGTACACTCCTTCACTTCATTCAGTCATGTACATAGTACTATTTATGCTTTTGAAATAAATCCATAAAATCCCCAAAATAGTAAGCCATTTTGGTCGTTTTAAACCCCTGTTGCATGACCGTTGCGCATGTTTTAGAGGCATTTTGTGAGAAATCGTGTTTTGAACCATTTTGGACGTTTTGGGAATGTTTTTTGAGCCATTTTGAGCGTTTTGTGAGTGTTTTGTGAAGTTGGACCAAAGGGGAGAATTCACTATCTGACTCACAGTTCTCGTCTTTTTTTTTGAACACCAAAATCGTCAAGGGTGTTTCATACGAGCTCAACATTACGGAATTGTTTGTGCATAAAGTGTAGGAGAGGAAACTTAAAAGTTTTGTCATGGACCCAGATCCCCTTGAGGCTTTAACAATCACAACAGAAACCCAGCAGGCGGTGGAGCAAGTGATAATAACCGAGAATCTCAAAATGTTGGTAATACTTGGGCGATAGGTGTGAGTGCAACTTTTACGGAGCCACTTTTCTTATTACCGTTCTTGTTTCACTCAAAATATAACGAGGCAGGGCTTTTGGGTACCAACGGTTTGAAAGAAACCATGAAAAATCACAAGAATCATTTAACTGTGTTGAGCTGTTGCGCTGGTGTTTTGAGGCGTTTTGTGAGTAATTTGTCAGCGCTTTTGGACACTTTTTAAGCGTGTTGTGAAGATTGGAACAAAGGAGCCAGTTCGGAATCTGACTGTGGGACATTGAGCTCTAATTTTTTGTGTCGAAGCGCGACACCCTTTTCATTTCAGTTTTGGTGAGCAAGAGGAAGCAATAAAGGATTTTTTTTTTGATAAATGATTCAATTTTTATTTTACAAGCAATCTTCAGGAAGAGGAGCAGCAAGTTGCGGAAAAAGAAGGTTGAAAAAATGCTGAGCCATCCGCCTCCCTCCCAAAACCGAGGGTTCCACCCTCCTGTCATAGTGGGTTTCGTTTTTTGGATCCAAGGCATCACTCAATGCCACAGGAATTACCAACCCTTGCTCTTCTTCTTCCTTTTCGTTCCCTCCCCACCACCACCCTCCACTAGAAGAGGTGTGGTACCCAGGGATTTGCACCTTCGCTGTCCCGTACTTGTACACCAAATCAATAGCTTTCTGTAACTTTTGAGGGTTGTTACCGTACTGCAGCTTATCTAAAATCACGTCTGCCCACCCTTCGCCAGACTCACAAGGATAATAAATCATGCAAACCATCACAGCCTTTGGTTTCCTCTTCTCCACCAAATGAGAAATAAACTTCCCCGCCCGCACAGAAAACATATCAGTGAAATGTGACAACCCCAGCCCCCACTCCGTCCCTGAGAGAACAAACATCGGTGTCCCGTGTACTAACATCCCCATATTGAAAATAGTTGCACCAGAGGGGCGCAGAGCAATATCATTTCCTCCAACAGAAACAACAAGGATGTCGTCTTCAGTGATATGGTCGCGGATGAAGTTGTCTTGGGGATAGAAGCCTGAGGAGGGGTGAGGGAGAGCAAAAGAAAGAAGGGAAGAGAAAAAAGAGGGGAGAGGAGAAAACGAGACAAAAAGGAACCGTTTTCTTCTCGAATTCCGATGGTCGACTCCTCAGCAGAGCAATTAATACAGGCATAAGATTTGGGAGAAGGAGAGGGAGAGGGAGAGGGAGAGGGAGAGGGAGAGGAAGAGGAAGAGGAAGAGGAAGAAGACCCGCAAAGATGGAGATCGGAAGAGCNGAAGGAGAGGGAGAGGGAGAGGGAGAGGGAGAGGGAGAGGAAGAGGAAGAGGAAGAGGAAGAGGAAGATGACGAAGATGAAGATGAAGACTGAGGACCAATAACTTCAACCCCACCAACCTCTTCCTTTCTCTCTTCCAAAATTTGATTCATCCAATAACTCACATCCTTCACCATCCGAGCAGGCTGCAAGACCCCTTCATATCCATTTACTGCGTCCCCAGAGATCTTTGGATCGTAATATTGTCCCTCATCTTCTTTCGAACGGAAAGAATTGAACAACCAGTGCTTGTTGTCCAGACTAGAATCGCCAGCAAAATAGATGAAGTTGTGTCCTGAAAAAAGAAAAAGAGAAGTGAGGAGGCAGCAGGAGGAGAAGGAGACGAGAAAAAATAGGGAAAAGTGAAGAAACCAACGCACCAAGTCCCGAGAGGTGGGAACGGACTTGCTCAAGATGCTTTGGTTCATGGCCCACATAAGTCGAATAGAAGTCGGTTGCTTTCAGCATCTCTTGTGGTTTTGTGTTGGGGATTTTGTTTACTGTTTTTTTGGGGCGTTACATGTTTGCGCTTCACCGAAAAAGAACAAGACTTTTTGAAAGAAGGAAAAACTGACCTTGGATCAACGAGGTTGTTGCCGCCAAGGCAAAAAACGAAGTCGACAAGAGGCGGGATGGGTGGGACAACACCCCAAAGAAAGGCGCTTGCCTCTGGAGAGAGCCAAAGAAAGACGGGAGCCTCTGATAGCTCCTCATAAAAAAACTACAAACGGTCGGGAGAGAGCGCAGCGGATTGAGAATGATAATAAACGAGCAAAATTCGGTTGCTTGGGGTTCAAAGAAAGCGCGCTGAATTTTTTTTTTACTCGAAAATTTTTGCTCGATCTTGGTCCAATCAAGACCGAGGAAAGTCAAAAAGCCCCAACCAAGAACTTTTTTTTTCAGAAAATCCTTCTCACAAAATAACACAAACCCTTCTGCGTTTCCTCCTCCTCTTTTCCTCCTCCAACTTTGGCCCAAAAACACAACACCTCACCGCCTCCTCAAACAATCCCTCACCCCCTCCCTGTAAATTGAACTGCATCCAACATACCGCTCTGCCCCCACTCCCCGCGGCGCCAACTCCCTCCCGTTTTGGACAGTCAAAGGTCCGAGCCTTGCGTCTTGGCGCAAATCAGAAGCTTCGCAGAGGGACAAAGGCGGCGCATCTGGTCAGCCCACTTGGTTTTGACGGACTCATAAGAGGCAGGGCAGACAACGGAATAGCAGAGAAGAAAAACGTCCGTCGCGCTGTAGACTTGCTGGGGAGAGATGGGGTGGATATGGTTCTCAAAATCTTCTTGGCCTGCAGTGTCCCACAAACCCATGTAAAACATTTTCCCATCAACACAAAAGTTGAGGGTGCAGCGCGCAAACACACTGGGAACATAATCCCTCGGGAAACTATTGGTGGTGAAAGAGAAGAAGAGACAGGTCTTCCCGACCGCTCCATCCCCAACCGCGACACATTTGATCGACTGCATTTTTTTTTCTTTTGCACTTTATCACTTGGTTTCTTGGTTTTTTTCCCCCAAAACGCCAAAAAAAGGTTTTACCATGCCAACACGCCCACCCCCTCTTTCCACCCCACATTCCCTCTCCTTTCTCTCCACCGACTTTCGTCGAAGCGCCACGTCAGCAGAAAAAAAAAATGTCCTTCGTCGGAAAATGATTTTCGCCGTTTTCAACGCGTGAAAATAGCTTCCAATGGGTGCCGAGGTTTGCTTCCTTGCCTGTTTTTTTTCCTTGTTTTTGTTGACTTCAAGACGATGTAGGCTTGGCTTATGTGTGAAGGAGTGGAAGATGGTGCCCTCCCCAACCGACTCGAGCCCAACGTGGGAGTAACTCTGCAGGAATTGGAAAAGCTTGGTATCCTTTACTTTACTTTGTCTGGCCCTGAGGACCCCGAGTTGAAGAAAATTAAAGAACAAAGAGGTTACTCTTATGAGGTTGGTTGAGGAGTTAGAGGTGGAAACGTGTGAGTCTGTGAGTGTCTAATGCTTGCGCGAAAAAGGACGAAGTTTGTTTGAAATCAATGCTCCCCAAATTCTTCGAGGAACACATCCACGACGACGAAGAGATCCGTTTGTGTGTTGAGGGAAGCGGCTACTTTGATGTCAGGTACCAAAAACAAAAAAAAAGAAAAAGAAAAAAAAACCACTCACTCAGTCTCTTCAGAAACGGAGACGATAAGTGGGTGAGAATTGAGTTGGGGGCAGGCGACATGATTATCCTCCCTGCAGGGATTTACCACCGATTTACTCTGGACTCCAAGCAATACATTAAGGTTGGTACACACCACATGTGGGCAAAGAAGTTTATTTTGCTTTCGGACCAAATAACAATATTTCCCAAGGCAAAAAGATACTTCATCGATGAGCCAGTTTGGACACCGTTCAATCGACCCGCTGATGAACGTTCTTCTCGAAGGGGGTATTTGGAGAAATTCAACCCCTAATAAAGAGAGAATCCAAAATGGAACAAAAACTGAAAGATCATGTTTGTTTTGAAAAAATTGAAGATTTAATAAAAAATAATAAAAGTAAATGGCCCAGAGGGTCCCAAGAGACACCACGCCCAAGAAGCAAACAGATTGGAGAAAGGGAACCGTTCCCCTCGAACTCTTCAACAAACTTTCCCCATAACCGTCGAAACAGACACGCAATAACCCCACTCTTTTCTCATGACAATGAAGGCGCCCCCCAGTGGGGGGTTTGGTCCTGTTGTTGGTTTTGGTAAGCCCCTTGTTCAAACTCCTCATCTCTTTTCACGGAAGTCTCATAGGGACCGGATTGAGGACGAGACGGGGGCTGGCCACCGGCTTGGGGCCCTCCAATGGGCTGGGGGTCTGGGGCGTTCAGACAGGCTTGAATAAGGCTCTTTCCTTCCGGGATCGTCACGAAGGGTTGAAGTTTTGGGGTCGCGAAGGTGTACACATGACCAGTCTCAGAGGCAACCAAAAGAAGGGCTTGGGTACCAGTCAAGGTTGTGAGTTCATAGGCCTGGAATAAAGGAATCAAAAAAGGTGTCGAAAGAGGAGAGAAACAAGGAAAAAGGAAAAAGGGAAGAAAGAAAAGGAAAAAAAAAAAACCTTCTTCATCAACCCAGCCTTCCTTTTGCTGAAAGTGATTTGTCTTCTGGACTTGTCGTCAATAAACTCGATGGGAATCTTCCTTCGTCCCGCTTTTCTCTTCACCACGTTCACGTCCTCAACATTGGCATCCCCGGATCCCTCGGGGAGGGTTGGGGGGAAGTGGTTGATGAAATCGGAGGACAACGGATCTTGGAGGAGAGTGTCGTCTTGGCCCTGTTGGTGTTGTTGGTGGTGCTGGGGCTGATCAGCTTGTTGCTGTTCTTGCTGTTGTTGGGGTTGTTGGGGCTGGGCTTGTTGGGGTTGCTGGGGTTGTTGAGGTTGTTGGGCTTGTTGAGGTTGTTGGGCTTGTTGAGGTTGTTGAGGTTGTTGGGGTTGTGAATCTTGGGGGGGTTGGGGTTGTTGGGGTTGGGGCTGTTGGGGCTGTTGGGGTTGTTGGGGTTGTTGGGATTGTTGGGATTGTTGGGATTGTTGAGGTTGTTCCTCCTGCTGCTGCTGTGGCAAGTGCTGTTCTTTCTCTCCCTCCATCCCTTCGTTTTCCAATCCCAATTCGTTTATGATGGAATATCTAAAAAGAGCTTGCAGGCAAAAAAGGCAATCAACAAGGAAAGAAGAGCACAACCTTTTTCAGGCAAAGAACAACAGTGGACCAAACAGGAAAGTTCCTCAAAAGGGCCTCTTTTCAACGTCACGGGACGAAAAAAAACGTCAAAAAAAATTTTTTTTCTTCATTTTTTTCTATTTTTTGACGTTTTTTGACGTGTTTCTTCACCTTTTTTTCGCCTGTTTTGGTATTGCCTTTTTTGGTTGGTTTTATGTTGCTGCTTGTTGGAAACAAAATCCCTTAAAGACCCTAATAATGGGGGTTGTTTGCTGCTGGTGGGGTGAAATAGAAACGCATTTTGTTTGTTTCTCTTTGAGAACGTTTTATAGTTTGTTTGTAAGGTTCCGCTGATGAAAAAAAAAATGGGAAAAAAGGGCAAAACCTCAACAAAACTAAATTTCAAAAAACAACTTTCCTTCTTTCTTTGAAACTTGAAGGAGAAAATTTTCCTTCTCCTTTCCTCAATTGACTGGATTGAGGAAGAAAAGTCGAACCTTCGTTGCCAGACCTTCGGTTGCCAACCCCCTTTAATCACAAAGAATGAGATTGCATTGATCCATTTCAAACTGTGAGCTTTTTTTGCTTTTTTTTTTTTTTTTGAACTTCTTTTTTTGAACCCCGATTTTCCTTTTGCTCTCAAGAATTTCCTTGACAGAAAAGTGCTTGTTATGTCCGCTGCTGGGTTTTGGTTTCCTCCTGAGTGGCACCCTCACTCCGCTGTGTGGCTTGCTTGGCCCACTTTTGATTGGGTTGATGGACGATCCATTGCTCAGGTTTTCTTTTCGCTCTTTCTTTCTTTCTTTCTGTTTTTTTCTTTTTCTCTTTGTCTCTCTTTGTCTCTCTTTCTTTCTCTCTCTCTCTCTCTTTATCCTTCCAACAGGTACACAGCGACATCATCCTCGAAACAATGGGAACAACTCAGATCAACGTTCTTGTGAATGATGAAGCACAAAAAAAACAAGCTCTCAGAAGCATCAAAAATAGAATGAAAGACAGAGAAAGAGGGGAGGAGGAGGAGGTGGAGTTTGTTGAAGAGGGGGTGGAGAAGGGGGAGAGGGAGGTAAGAAGCGAGGAGAAGGAGGAGGAGGGGGATGAGGGTGCATGGATGAAAGAAGTGCAAGAGTGGGTGAAGTTTTCTTTTGTGGCGCACGATGATATTTGGATGAGAGATTTTGGACCGATTTTTGTTACAGATGAAGCCGGGTTTGATTTTGGTGTTATTGGTGATCTTATTTTTTTGTTCTTCTTCTTGTTCTTCTTGTTTTGTTCTTCTTTTTTTTTTGTTCTTTGTTCTTTGCTCTTCTTGTCATCATTGTCACCATTGTTTTCATTGCCAACAACAGAAAACCTTGTGTTCTTCAATTCGAATGGACAGAATGGGGTTATTCTATCTACTCAAAAGCAGCAAAAAACAATAATGCAGTTATTTCAACTTTGGTTTGTATCATGATACACACATACGCACACACCCCACATAACACTTACCAATTTTTTTTTTTACAAAGTTTAGGTGGGAAACTCACTAAATTTGCCAGTTATCAAAATTGATTATTGTTCAGAGGGGGGTGACAGGGATTATTGTGGGGGAGGGGAAGGGGGGATGGAGAGAGGCTCAATCCTTCTTGCTTCTTCTGTTGTTGAGACGAATAGGAATCCGAATTGTAGTGTCGAGGAGGTTTTGGTGATATTAATACATTTAACCAACACAACCAACACACATAACAAAATCAATACATCAACAAACAAAATCAAACAAACTAAAACAAACCAAAACCTAACCAGATCTCTTAGATGGAGAACAAACTGAAAAAAACCTTCCAAATTGAGCATATTTTGTGGACCAAACATGGGCTGGCAGATGATTTCGTGACTTATCTCTCTCCCATCCCAGAAACTGATATTTATACTTGTTTTGGAACTGGTTAACCTCTCCCTCTCTTCCCCTTTGTCCCGCTTACCTCCCCTTATAGGTGGTCACATCGATGAATACGCACGTTTTGCGAATGACAATACCCTTCTTCTTGCATGCATTGCCCCTGCAGTTTTCCCTTTTCGCTCTTCTTTCTCTCCTTTTCCTTCTCTATCTTATCTCTCATTCCCCTCCTCCCGGTCCCTCTCCCTCCCCACATGCTCTCCCTTCCTCAAAAAAAAAAAAGGAAAGGAAAGAAAAAATAGGGCAAATCTCTCACAAAAATATGGAAGAAAACCTCGTTTTAATTCAAAAGCAGCTCAAAAAAATGGAAAAAAAAATCGAAATATTGCGGGTTCCTTGCCCACCTTCCCTGATTTGGGAAATTGCGGCAGATTCAGAGACTGGGGAAGCCGTTCAGGTGGGTGAGTGGGCATGGGAGAGTGTATCTATTTTTTCTTATCTTTTCTCTCTTTTTCCTATCCTGAACAGGGGGTCTGCGAGAGTGCAAAAGGAAAAAAAAAACTGAAACTTGTTCTTGCTGCGAGTTATCTCAATTATTTACTCACAAACAATACGATTTTAATGCCAAAATATTACAAAAAAGGAAGATCTCTTCGGTTTCAAGGTGCGAAAGAGATAGGGGGAAGAGAGAGGAAAGGGGTGAGAGAGAGAGGGGCTGGTGCAAGAGTTGAGAGGGGCTGTTTGGGGCTGGGTGTGTGTCTGAGTTTCTTTCCCCACCCCACTTTCCTTCTTCCTATTGCTCACTCCCAAAATAGAGACGGATATCGAGGCGAAGGAGGTCATTCAAAAAGCATTCCCAAACCATAAAATTTGTCAAATTTTCACTGAAAATGTGAATTGTGGAGGAGGGGGGATTCATTGTATCTCCCAACAAATGCCAAATTTTGAAAAATAAAATGAAACCTGAGTACCAATTTATTATTTTTTTTTTTCGTTTTTTCTTTCCCTCTTTTTAGTGCACTAGGAACGGAAAGAACGAGGAAAATCAGAAGGATGAGAAGGGAGAGAGGAGGAAGGGGGGGGGTGTGAAGGGAGAGGGAAGGGAAGGGAAGGAGAAGGATAAAGAGAAGGAGAAGGATGAGGGCAATGAGAAGGGAAATGATTTTGTTGGTTTGAATAATTTGGAGGAAAATGGGCAATAGAAGGAACCGAAGAGGAAGAATAATGGGGGTTGGGAGAAGAGGAGGGGCAGCTTGTTGGGGAATCAAAAGTCGAAGAAGTTGAAGGAGTTGATGAAGCCGAAGAATTTGAAGGAGTTGAAGGAGTTGAAGGAGTTGAAGGAGGAACTGTGGGATCAAAAGTCAAAGAAGTTGAAGCTGAAGAAGTTGGAGAAGTTGAAGAAGTTGAAGTTGAAGAAATTGGAGGAGTTGATGAAGCCGAAGTTGAAGAAGTTGAAGTTGGAGAAGTTGAAGTTGAAGAAATTGAAGTTGAAGAAGTTGAAGGAGTTGATGAAGCCGAAGTTGAAGAAGTTGAAGGAGTTGAAGGAGTTAAAGGAGGAACTGTGGGATCAAAAGTCGAAGAAGTTGAAGAAGTTGAAGTTGAAGAAATTGAAGTTGAAGAAGTTGAAGAAGTTAAGGAAAGATCTGAGGGATCAGAAGTTAAACAAGAATTTTTGGGGTCCGAAGTTAAAGAAGGGTCTGGGGAGCCAGAAGTCAGAAAATCTGGGGAGTATGAAGATGAAGAATCTACGGAGCCAGAAGTTGGAGAATCTGGGGAGTCCGAACCATTTTCAGCCTTCTTTGCTTCTTTGTTCAATTTTCTTCTCTTTCTCTTTAGTTGTGTTTGTGTGAAGATTTTTCTTTTATTGTCTTCTCTACCCTGATGAAGAAATTTATGTAAGTAAAAGGGGGAAATAATAAAAATACACATAAATTGAGTAAAAATCTCCAGGGGACAAAAGCCACTCACCTTCAAGTCAGGAACGTCATCGTAACAGGAGAGGAGAAGAGACATGATGGATTCTTTTGTGGGAGGGAGGGGGGTGAGAGTGGGAGCGGGAGTGGCAGAGGGAGAGGGAGAGGGAGAGGGAGAGGGAGAAGGGGAGGAAAAGGGAGAGAAAAGGGGAGGAGGAGGAAGAGAGAGAGAGCCAATGGGAGAGGGAGAGGGAGAGGGAGAAGGTGAAGGCGAAGGCGAAGGGGAAGAGGACAGACAACAGGGAGAGAGATTGGAAGCGGGAGAGGTGCACCAAGCGTAGGCAAGCCAAGCAGCATGTTGTTTAGCCTGGGGAGGAGTGGGTGAGTGGGTGAGTGGGTGAGTGGGTGAGTGGGTGATTGATGGCTCCTACTAGAAGAGGTGACTTCTTATCTCTCTTCTCCACCTCTCTTTCTCCCTCCTCTCCTATTCTGGTTACCTCTTTCCTTCTTTGAAACCACGGCCCCCACTCCATTTCTTTTTTGGACTCAAATAAAAAGACTATTTTCCCTCGAAAAAGAGTCCCTCTTCCTGATTTTGTTTGTTTTATTTGTGTTTGTATTAGATTTTGTTATTGTTATGATTAAAATACACTTTCAAAATCTCTCCCCCTTCCCTCCCCTCTTACCTTCGTCTTTATATTCAAACAAAGACTTTGCGTTTTTCTCAAGTTTTTTCTGCAACAACTCCTGTGGAAAGTATGAGGAATACAGACAATTTTATGCACCTCGTTTCTCCCCAAAACAAACAAACAAACAAAACAAAACAAAACAAAACAAAAAATATCACCTGTAATTTACTCATCCAGTTCGAGTTAAGAATAACATCTAGAGTTGGTTTTGTTGAGGATGACGATGGTGATGATGATGGTGATGATGACGGTGATGATGATGGTGATGATGATGGTGATGATGATATTGGGGTTTTTGGAAAGGGAGTTTTGGTTAAGTGGTGGTAGGCGATCTGAGAGGCTTGTTTTTTGGCTGCTTTTTTGTTTGCAAAGCGGTCGCTCCACCCCATCTCAAGCCTTTTTTATTTTTTATTTTTTGATAAGTTTCCACCACCATCCCCCCCAAAAAACCAAGACAAACCTAGTTGGATACAAAAAAACAACTCGGACCTGATGCAGTTGTGCAGAGCCTTTATCTTCAAAAATGTACAAAGTACGACAGCTATTGCCCCTGTTGATGGTGGGTCGTTCAGTGGTCGACAGAAAAAATTCAAGAAGGAACAAATGAGAAAACAAACAAAAAATAAACAAACAAACAAACAATCAAATCAAATCAAATCAAACCAAAGCAAATCAAATCAAATCAAATCAAAACAAAACAAAACAAAACAAAACAAAACAAAAAAACAAACATTCGGGGGTATTGTCTTTGGAGAGATTCTTGAAGGGCATTGACATAATTAAAATCATCACTTCCTCCTCTTCCAGACATTTCCTTTCTCTTCTCTTACAAGAAGAAAACCAAGAAAAGAGGAAGAAAAAAAGTGGAAGAAAAAGTGTCTCCAAATATTGGGAATATTGGGAAAATGATTTTTTTTTTTTCTTTTCTGGATTTTGGGGCTTGACCCCTTTGGCAGGGAGCCCTTGGGTTCGAAGATCTGGAGGAGCGTCACTCTTTCAGCCGGTGCTCTTTTTCAAGACCATAAAAAAGGTTAAAAAAATTGTCAATCTCTTCTGACAACCAAGAGAGACAAAGCTCCAAAAATCTTTTTTGTTTTTTTATGGTCCCTTTTTCTTTGTCTCCTTGTGTTCTCCCCTTTCTTCCTCTCTCTATGCCTTCCTCTTTCTGTCTGAGGAGGGGGGCCGAGGGACAACTTCGTTCAAAGATTGCATGATTTTTTTTCTTGTTTGAATGGTTTGTTCGTCTGGCTCTGCTCCACCGAGGTAGGCAGCATACTCTGAGAGGGGGTAAGGAAAGCAGGAAAGGAAAGCAAATAAAACAAAACAAAACAAAACACTTACGTATAATGATGTTCCGTATGTCTGTGATAGGGTTATCCTGCTGGTTAAACAGCTGTTCCACAAATTCCTTAGCTCCTCGTTCAGAACAAGTCGGAGAAGAAACAACATTAATTAAAATTAAATCAATTATTTGTAATGTGTACAGTCCATTCTCCAGCCTGAGAAAAAATAGAAAGAAAAATGAATAAAATGAGAAAAAAAAAAAGAAAGAAAAAAAAGAAAAAAAAAGAGGAAACAATGGCAAAAGAAAACAAACAAACAAACAAACACCACCACCACTACCAACCACCACCAACCTTTTCGCGTGGAGTTCAGATTCAGATTCAATGAGTTCAATGGATGGATCAAGGCCAGAAGCAAGCCTTTCCTCAAATCTTTTTGCCTGTTGTTGTTGTATTTTTCACATTGTTGTTGTTTTTGTTGTTTTTGTTGTTGTTTTTGTTGTTGTTTTTGTTGTTGTTTTTGTTGTTGTTTTTGTTATTTTTACATTATTATTTTTATCATTATTATTTTGTTAATTTCCATCAAATAAAATGTTAAAACAATCCTTCCCCTTTCCCTCCCTTCCTCCTTCCTCCTTCCCCCTTCCCCCTTCCAGAAGGAT
>MUHK01002830.1:1780-20062 GCA_002151225.1 Paramoeba pemaquidensis
TGTTGTTGTTGTTGTTGTTGTTGTTGTTGTTGTTGTTGTTGTTGTTGTTGTTGTTGTTGTTGTTGTTGTTGTTGTTGTTGTTGTTGTTGTTGCTGTTCTTGTTGTTGTTGGAAAAACTTTCTCCTGGATGGACGACCCTTCGAGTCCAACAGTACCCCTTGACCCCTCCAGGGGCAAATGGATTTGCCTCCAGGATGCAATAATGCAAACTTACAAAGAAGATGGACCTTCTTTGTTGATTAAATAATTAGATACTCCTCACCCTTTTTTTTATTTTTTTTTATTTTTGGTGCCTTTGCCAATTCCTCCGTCTGAAAGATCAGAAATGAAAGAATTGATCACCATTTCTGCCTCAGCTCCAAGAATCAACATCAGAAAAGGGAGGAGATAAAAGAGAATCTATTTATTCATTACGAGATGGTTTTTCCCATCTCCTCTTCCTTCTAAGAGGGGGCGGGAAAGAAGGTCTTCAAAGTCAGTAATCAACTGAAGAAGAAAGGGGGGGGTTGGAGAAAGAGAATTGAAGTGAGGGGTGGGGGAGGTCTTGAGGCTTGGAGGCAAGGGAGAGAGGTTTGTGGGGGAGGAATTGGTGAAGGAATTGGGGGAGGAACTGAGGTTTGGTGGAGAAGTGGAGAGGTTCGGTGGAGGAGAGATGCGGACTGGGGAATTGCCGGGGCTGAGGTTTGGTGGTGGGGAATGAGCGAAGACTTTTCGTCCAGGAGGAGAGGGAGAGGACTTTTCTTTTTGATCCTTTTCGGATTGTCCTCCCCCCTCTTCGCCTTCTCTCTCCTCTTCCCCTTCGCCTTCCCCCCTTTTCCCTTTCCTCCTCAAAATCAACCCCATCCTTTCGCCCATCCCACTCAAGCTCTTCGCACTTGTTCTCCTGTCTTTCGCCCTCCTTCCCCTTCCTTCCTCCCCTTCTTCTCCCCCTTCTCCCTCTTGTCCCTCTTGTCCCTCTTTTCCCTCTTGTCCCTCTGCTCCCTCTTCTCTCTCTCCTCCCTCTCCTTCTGCAAATAACATTTTCAAAGCCTCCTCAATCCCCTTTCGGCGCTTCCCCAAGAACGAAAGCATCTTTCCTGCTCCCCCTTCTCCCTCCCCCTTTCCTTCCAGCATCCCCCATCCACTCCCTACCTCTTTTGCCTTCTCTTTCCCTCTTCCAATAATTTTTGCACAATAAATATCAAATGATTTGAAAGAGTTTTCTGTGGGTGGGAAGAAGGGGGTGAGTGGAGGGCGGGGAGAATTCTCCTCTTTTTCTTCCTCTTTCTCCATCACTTCCTCTTTCACTTCCCTGACTCTCTCTCTCTCCCTCTCTCTCTTGAACGGCCCTCTCTCTCTTTCGAACGGAGCGGCCGTCTCTCTCACTCTCTCTCACACCAATCTCACCTAGCACGTCTCTCATCAATTTCGACCCAGAATACTCAGTAAAATTTGTTCTTGTGCATAATTTCAAAAAAAATTTTGCGATTAAGAGAGCAGTTTTCCTCTCAGGGGCAGGAAGTGTGGGAGAGAGAGAGAGAGAAGTAAGGGAAGGGAGGAGGAAGCGAAGGAAGTATAGGTTGGTGATGACCCAGTGGGCAAGGGAGGAGACGCCTTCTTGATTTACTGCTGGTGCTTGCTGTGTATTGGTGGTGGAGGTGGTGAGAATAGAAGCCTTCTCATAATTAAGAGCAAATAGCAACAAACTTCAATTTTTTTCACACATAAATAGCAGAAAATACAGATAAAGTCAGGAACAAGATCAACATTCAAAAATCTAGAGGAAGGGGAAGAGGAAGGGAGAAAGAGGAAAAGGTTAATTCCGACACCCCTTTCCTCTATCCCTCACTCTCCCCCTCTCCCACTTACCCCTTCACCAATTTCACCAGTCTTGATTTTAAGCGATTGTGGGTTGTGAGTGGGCGACTCGGAGGTGTGGAGGGGCTAGCAGAAAGGAGAGGGGCAGTAGAGAAACCGAAGGAAGGCGTGAGGAGATGCGAGGGAGCGCCAGGAGAAGGGAGAGGAGAGGAAGGAGGAGAGGGAGGACTGGTAACTGGGGAAGAAGGAGGAGAGAAACGAGGGGATGAAGAAGTTGAAGAATCTGAAAAATCTGAGACCGAGGAAGACAGAGGAAATAGGGATTCTGAAAAACTATTTGTGTCAGAAATAAGAGAGGGAAGACCAGAGGAAGGGAAGCGGGGGGAAACGGGGGGTGGGAATTGAGCAACAGAACCAGGAGAAGAAGAACAAAAACAAGAAGAAGAAGAAGAAGAAGAAGAAGAAGAAGAAGAAGAACAACAACAAAAAGGAGTAGTCAAAGGAGAAGTAGTAGAAGGACAAGAAGAAGAAGAAGAAGAAGAAGAAGAAGAGGGGGAAGAAGGAGAAGAAGAAGAAGAAGAACGATAAATGGAAGAAGAGCCAGGAGGCGTACAAGAAGGAAGTGAAGAAGAAGTCTCAGAAAAGGAAGACAAGGGAGACCGAGAGCAAGAAACGGAAGGGGAGGGGTGGGAGAGAGCTTTAAATTTTGATGCTGTTATTTTTGATGCAAATTTTTTAAAGATATTCATGTATGCCTGAGGAAGAAAAAGAGAGTTACAAATTTTTTCTTCACTCTGTCCCCTTCCTCCCCTCGTTCTCTCTCATCTCTCCCCTTCTTTTCCTTATCCTTTAGCTAAAGTCCACCTCACTCACCTCTGCAGAAGTGAAATCACAGATTCTCATCCAAACATAAACAGATTTTGTTTGCTCTCTCATTACAGCAGGGAGAGACTTCACTCTTTGGTAATGGAGAGAGAGAGAGAGGGAAAGTTCAAAAAAGGTCCAAAAAAAAAGGAAGAAAAGTAAGGGAAAACCTCTCCAACTCAAGCTCAAAACAAGAAAGAAAAAGAGATGCCAAATTTCCATGGAAAGAGAGGACTGTTTTCATCAAAAATGACAATCCTGATTCGTTGTTGTTTGTTTGGTTGTTTGTTTGTTTGTTAATCATTGCGAATAAGAAAGGAAGGAAGCAAGCATCAAACCTTCTTTCAATGGAAGATCATTTTTTGCTGAAGCCAGCTCACTTTCTGTGGAGGGGCTTGAGAAGGAGCGGAGGAGAGAAGAGGAGAGAAGAGAAGAGAAGAAGAGGAGAGGAGAAAAACCTGACAAGAGGCAGTGTAAAATCCCCCTTGTGAGAAGGTGGTTATGAGATTGGAGAAGATCTGTGATTTTGAGTGAGACGAAAACATAGCAAAAAGTAAGTCTCCAGAAAAATTACACTGCTAGGTCCAGAGTGTATAATTTAAGATAAAGAACCTTGAATTACACATGTATCAAACCCTAAAGCATTCAGGGAAGGCAAAGGAATTTGGAAAGGGGGTGTGAGACAAAAGAGAAAAGGAGAAGGCCCATCTAACTCAAAAGAAGAGGCAGCAAGAGAGGGGGAGGGGGAGAGTGAAATACTCGAAGAGACAGATGAACGAGCGCGCGTGGGGGACTCTGTTGTGATTGGGGGGATCAGATAAGTTCCTTGAAAACACAACACAACAACCAACAACAACAAAAAATACCATTATTTCTCCCCCACTGAAGACTGAAGATTCCACTCCGATCGTCCGAGCCGAACTCTTTCGCACTCACTCTTCTTGGTCTCCCACTCAGCACTCCCTCTCCCCCTCCGGCCACCCTCACGTCCACAGTCGTTTTTTTCTTGGGTACGGGGGGGGACGAATCCTAGGGACTGTTTATAAGAAGGAGCCGACAAATCGCGAATCAAAACGTCACCCACTTACCTTATCGGCGAAGTCCCATAATCCTTTTGGTTGGCCCCTGGAAGGAGAGGGAGGAATCAGTTGGACTGAGGAAAGACTGATGTATTTGATGTAAGGGGACTTACGGTAGTCCTTGAGGCTTTTTTGCCCGCTGCAAACGAAGAACAGGGTCGTCATAATCCAACAGAAGGTGCAAGGGCTGTTCCATGGACTCGAGAGAGGCTGAAAAAAAAAGGTGAATCATAGAAAAAACACCAGCTCATCGAAGGACGCATCAAACCTTCCACTGAAGGCTCATCTTGCGAAACTGCCTGTCTCCTGACCCCTCCCTTCTTTTTTTTCTCCTCCCTTCTCTTTTCTTGCATCGCCTGTGTCGGCAGGGACTGAAAAACCTATTGCCAAATCTGGAATATATTTCTAAATTATACCCCCTAAAGGAGCCGAGTTAATGTTTGTGTGAGCAAGACTTGCTTCTTTTAGAAACGTTTTCGAGACGTTTCGGCGAAAAGAAAAACGTGGCTCGGGCCAAAAAGTGCCAAAAATGGGCGAAAAAAGGGCCCTTTTTCTTTGGCGAAACAAAAACTGCACAACCCATTTCGGGTTTCGGCTTGTGCAAGCAAAAAAAAAGATGTCAATCGGAATCCAATTTGGAATTTACTTCGTTTCTCTTCTTTAAGCACTCGCATTTCGGAGAAGATCTCGCCCACGAGCGATACGAAAAGAGAGAGGTCTTTCAAAATCAAAATCGGAGAAACTTGAAGCTCTGTCGAAGCAAATTCCAGCCTTTTTGTACATGGGGGCAACTTCGATTCCCTTCAAGGCTCGTTTTAGGTAGAGTTCTCCCATTTCGACATAGGCATGCTGGGGTGGGGGATGAGGGAGGAAAGGAAACAAAGAAAAGAAAAACAAACAAACGAAACAAACAAACAAAACAAACAAACAAAAGAAACAAAGAAAGAAACAAAGAAACAAAGAGAGAAACAAAGAAAACAAACCGGAACGACCCAAAGTTCATCAACAATCTCATTTTGGATCTTCAACAACTTCTGGAGTGACTCAGAAGCATCAGCAAGTTGCTCCATCCCATTGAAGTTCGACATCTTCAAATACAAACAAAGGCCAACACACTCGACCATTGCAAGAGGAAGAAGGGACTCGTCCTGAGCTTTCACAACATCCACAGCCTTTTGGAGAATGGCTGTGGAGTCTTCGAATCGGCTAGCTTGGTTGAAAGACCAAGCATGGAGCCATAATTCGTCAAACTTGGGAGAGAGATTTGGTGAGAAAACCAAAAGATCGAGAAGAGAGGAAGGAGAAGAAAATAGCAAAGAAGGGAACAAAGAAAAGAAATCAAGAAAAGAAAGAGAGAGGGCTGTTCGAGAGAGGGACCGTTCCGTTCAAGAGAGAGAGAGAGAGAGCCGTTCGAGAGAGAGGGCCGTCCAAGAGAGAGAGAGAGAGAGAGAGAGGGCCGTTCAAGAGAGAGAGAGGGCCGTTCAAGAGAGAGAGAAGAGNCATCAAGAGAGAGAGAGAGAGAGAGAGAGAAAGAGAGAGAGAGAGAGAGAGAGAGAGAGAGAGAGAGTACCTTAGTGTATTTACCATGCGCCAAAAACCTCTTCGCAATTCTCGCAGAGTACTTTTCGTACGCAAAACGATCATCAGCAATTTTAACCACATTCTCATTCACTTCCTTCACCTTTTGCTCCTTGTTGGGGATATCCATCATCCACCAAGAGAACCCTAACTTCCACATAGAGAAGCATTTGTACTGCCTGTTGGTAGTATTTGTGACAAAGCGATCGAAAAGAACAGCACCTTGCTCCCAGTTCCCGTCCAAAAAGTAGGTGTTACCCAGCTCGGCTTCCAAAATGAGTGTGACTTGCTCTTGGTCGCGCACTCCCTTCATTCCCTGTTTTTTTTTTTTTTTTCATTATTATCATTCTTGAGAAAGATGCAATAATTGAAACAAAGCAAAGAAAATTGTACCATTTGGTAAGAGTTGATAGCATCACTGATTCGCCCTTGTCTTCTGTAAACAGTCCCCACCATCAGACGAACAGCAGGGGCAGTTTCGTAACCCTTGGAGAGGAGGTGGTCGATTAATTTATTGGCAGGCTCGTCCTGTGTGGCGAAGAGAGAGGGTTAGAAAAAAAAAGGGGAGAGACACAGAAATAAAAAATACATTGGACACTCCACAACCAACACAACAGCACAATCAACGAGAAAACCACAAACCTCTTGCATAAAAAAGTTATGGTAACCAACCATCAACAACGAAGCAGTCGCATAATGGATCCCCTCTCTCTCCACAGCGCTCTTCAAATATTTAATCCCATTTTGTCGATTTGCTTGAAACCCAATCGCCTCAACAATCATCAACAAACCAGGTGGAACCAAAGAAACAAAGAAGTGGTACAGACCAATTCCGAACTCAAGACGAGAAAGGACATCGACCTCTTCTAAGTGGTCCGCTTCATTTAAGACGGTGTCTCCGCCAGCTCTGCAGGTGGGGAGGTGAGAGGAGAGAAGAGGAGAGGAGAGAAGAGAAAGAAGAGAAGAGAAGAGAAGAGAAGAGAAGAGAAAGAAGAGAAGAGAAGAGAAGAGAAGAGAAGAGAAGAGAAGAGAGAAGATCTCCCTTGAAAAGAAAAGAAAAAGAAAAGAAAAGAAAAAGAAAAGAATAGAAAAGAAAAGAATAGAAAAGAAAAGAAAACTTGATTTTTTGCCAGACTTCCTCAGCCTCTTCATAAAATTTCCAGGAGCTCCTCGCTTTGATCCCAATGGTCATCCACTGTCTCTCTTTAAAGCAAAGGGCAAGCTTGTTCAATGTTAACTCAGCTTGGGCAACAAGAGCAGAGAAGTAGCCCCACAACTTTTGACGTTGTTCGGGGGTAATTTCCTCTCCCTTGGACTCCCAGAGAGAAAGGGACTTGAAGACAGAAACAATCCCTTGTTCGAGTTTGTTTGCTTCCATGACCTCCACCGCGATCTTTTCAGCCCGATCGAGCTCAGCACGAGCAACGGCAAGGTCTTCTTCTCTCCCAGTTCCCATCGCAATCGAAAACAAAATCTATTGTTTTGTGAAAAAAGAAAACAATAGATTTTGTCAAAAAAAAGAAAACAGAAAACAGAATCCAGAAAAAAGAAGGGGACTCCCTTGAGAACCCCAACAAAGAGCACAGACCTGAGCCTTTCCAACGCTAAGCCAGAGATCTTGCCCGGGGTTTTGCAAGCACTTTTGTGCGGAGAGAGGATCTCCACCCCAAGCGTATTCATAAGCTTTTCGAACGGTAAGGGCAACCTTGCTCCTTGGACCATCATAAGTCGCCGCCATACTTTGTGAAAGGGAGAGAAAAGAAAAGGGGACGAGGGGGTTTCTGAAAAAAAAAAAAAGTTTGAGCAGGCGGGAAAAGGAAACCAAAATTTCAATCAAAAAATGACTGAAAACTTTTTTTTTTTTTTTTAAGATTTGTCAAGTAGAACAAAGAACAAAGAACAAAGAACAATACCAAGAAGAAACAAGAATAAGAATCAAAAGAACCTCACCAAAGAACACAAAGAAAAAGCGAAAAAGGTTCGACAGACGACACGACACTATCCTTCCGGATAAGGGAAAGGTGGTGACTTCATCTGACAGGATTTTAGTAAGTATAACTTTTAAGAATCCTTAAAAGGATCCTTTTCGCCGCGAGGGAAAAAGAGTGGAGCGCCAAAAAAGAGTCCCTTGGGCAGAAAGAGGAAAAAGGAAGAATCAAGAGTTTATTTTCCCTTGCACAATTTTTTACCATTTTTCGTAAGCCTTTTTGAACTTGGCCTCAAATGAATTGTTGAGAATCTTGAAAGACTGGGCAACCAATTTCCTTTCGCCTTGTTTGGGGTCTTCAATCTCCGCTCTTCTCTCCAAAGCCAAGGAGATACCCTATTTTTTTGAATGGGTCAGTAAATTCCAAAAAAGACCAAATGGGAGCAAAAGATTGTTGAATAATAATATCATCATAACAAACCAAAAGGCTGGTGGAGAATTCTTTCAACAAAAAATAAGCGTGAGAACGAGAGATCTTAGAATACGTTTCCAAAACATCAACCCTTCCATTTCGGTAAAAATCTAATGCGTAAGCACTCAATTTTCTCTGTAAAAATAATGGTTAGTAACTTCAAAAACCAAACAAACCAAACAAAACAAAACAAAAAACAAAACAAAACAAAAAACTTACATTCCCAGTTTCGGTGTTCATAGTGGGCAACAAAGAAGAATCAACCTCAAATCCAGGCCTCACGCTGAACACAAAATCTTCGGCTCGCTGTAAAAAAAAATTTAAGATTTGAAAAAATCAAAAGAAAAAGAAAAAATAATCACCTCATACACATCTCCATGTCCACTCAACCCTGCAAACGGCGAGCGAGTCGTGCTCCTCACCTTCAAATCATCCAACAAACACCCATCCTCCTCTTCTCCTCCCTCAAAAGAGAAAAGAGAAGAGTGAGAGCTCCCGGGAAGAGACAACAACCGCTTCACATCCTCCCCCTCTGCTGCCCTCTTCTTGGCACAAAATTGCACATAAGCAGTAAAAATATCCATGGCAATTTCGTTATGTCGTTCCATCAAGCCATGGAATTTTCCTTTCAAAGAAGGAAGAACCACAGAAATGAGCTCGTTTTTCGCCTGTGGGATTTCTTGGAGCTGAGAGATGGGGATAACCCCCCACACATGGCAAATAACTTCCATAAGGGCTGCGCAAAGCTCTTCTTCGTTGTTTTGGTGTTTTTTGCAAAGCTCTGCCAAGGCTCCAGAACGAAGGAGGCTGACCAAGTACAAGTTGTTGGGCTCAAGGTAGAACAATCTTTTTTTTTTTTTTTTTGTGGTGTAAAAGGTTTAGATGTAAGTTCAAAACTAAAATGCACATTCTTTTCCAACAATCTCGCACAAACGACACACTCACAAATACACCTACACACCTGGACATAAATCCACTCAAAGAACTGGGAACAAGCTCAGTGGACACGCCCACCTCTTCTTCTTCCGCATCATCCAAACCTTCCCAATCTTCTTCCTCTTCCTCTGACTCAACCTCTCCGACAGCAACAATCTTTTCCTAAAAAAAAAAAAAAATGAGAAAAAACTTGGAAACGAAATAAAACAAAATTTGAAGAGGGAAGAAAAAGAAAAAGAAAAAAAAACCTTGTGTTCAATCACTCTATTTCTCAAATAATATTCAAAACAAAACAAAAATTGAACTGGGATAGTGAAATTACCCGCTCCTTTTCTGACAACATTGAATGGGAGATGAAGAACCCTAGAAATTGCTGCAGAAGTCTCATGTCGAATTTCCTATTTTTTTTGGGAGAGAGGGGGGGAGAACATTAATACATCTCCTCCCTAACTTCATATCTCCTCCCTCTCCTCTCTCCTCCCTCCCTTCCCCTCCCTTCCTTCTTCCTTTCAAACCTTGCTCTTTCCCTTTGCCTGGAAGTGACGATGAAACAATCTCAACGCCAAAGAAGGAGTAAGCGGCACATTTCCGGTCAACTGGCCCAAACGAGAGTTCAACATCATCTTAATCTTAGGCTTGGGGGTTCCATAAAACAAAACATTTCCTCTCAAATCGAAATTCCTTCTCCCGGCACGACCACTCATTTGTCTGAACATCTGGAGAGGGGGGAGAATGAGAGGGGAAGAAACAAGACACAATGGTAATGAGAGCGAACCTGTGCATCCAACTTCGCATGGTCTCCATGAAACAACACGGTTCGACAGGGCATATTAATCCCCAAAGACAATGTTTCAGTGGCAATAATCACAGACAAATGGCGAGATCGAAACAATCGTTCCACAGCATTCTTGTATTTAATTGGGAGATCCATGAAGTGGATTCCGATACCTCTGCAGGGAAGAGTTTTTTAAATAAAAAAAACAAAAACAAAACAAAAAACAAAACAAAAAAACCTCTTCAAGCACCGAATCAAATGATCAGGCAGCCGGGAAATCGAGTGCTCTCTCAACACCTCCTCCGTAATAGCCCCATCTCGCCCACAAAAGCTAAACCGAGGGTTAATGTACCCTGGCTGAAATTGCTCCACAGTCGCCTCAGGAGACACGTCGTCCTCATCATCAGGGATATCTCCCTCATCGGGCTTATTATCGGCGATTTTTTGGTTTTTCTTTTGTTTTACTTTGGCGTGTTTAGCTGCGACAGCGATTTGTTTTTCGTAATAGCGAAGTTTGGCTTTGTGGAGTGCTTCGAGGACGACTTTTTTGTGTCGTTCTTCTTCTGGCTGTTGGTTTTGGTTTGTTAGATGGGAAATGAGAAAAGAAAGAACTACAAAAAAAAAAAACCTTGTCGTCAAAAGTATCAGGAATCGATCCCCTCGAAATGGCAGGATAACGGCGAATAAAACTGCAATAAGCTCTTTCATTGTCAACCACGTCTTTACACAATTCAGAAGTTGACATGTCTCCCGCAGCAGAGTCGCCTGATTTTTTGGCGTCTCTGGAAAGACGAGATGAGAAGGAAAAAATGAATGAAAGAAAGAAAGAAAGAAAGAAAGAAAGAAAGAAAGAAAGAAAGAAAGAAAGAAAGAAAGAAAGAAAGAAAGAAAGAAAGAAAGAAAGAAAGNTACATATATATATGTAAATATAAATATATAAATATATATAATAAAAAATAAAAACTAACTTGCTTCGCTTAACGAAATCAAAAAGTTCCCAGGTGTATTGTTCACATCCCAAAAACTCTTCGATTTGGTTCGCCAAACTTTTGCAAGTCATGTCATCAAGGTTGAAAACAATAGCAGGCAAACCCTCCATCTCGTCTTCATCATGGCCTGTGAGACTCTTCAAAAAATCCAACAAAGACCGAGCAGACAGCGAGGAAACATCAGAATTATCCAATTTTTTGAATCCATTTTTCTCAGCATAATGAGAAACCAGCTGTTCTCCCACCTCTGGGACCTGTTTGACAACGTCGTTGGTCAACGCCAAGAGGGCTTTTTCGAACCCAACAACCTGAAAGGAAGGAAGGAAGAAATGTTATGAATGAAAAGGAAGGGAGAAGGAGGAGGGAAGGAAAAAAAGGAGACAAACCTTCTCCAAACGAATGCGGAGGTGTTCTTTAAGAGAGAAATAATTATTTGGGAGGAGTCCCTTAGCTCTTTCTTCAATCTCTCCCCCCTTTCCTTCCATAAGCTCTGCTAATTTCTTGGAGACATCGAGGGATTGTTCGGGGAGAAGTTTCATGCCTTATTATGGAAAGAAAGATGAGTTAGAGAAAACTAAAAGAACCAAAAATAAAAAGAATCATAGAAATAAGGTGGTATCAGACTGATTGCAAAAATTCTTCTCATTTCCCTCCCCTCCAAAAAGTGGGTTTCTTTCTTGCGAAAGTCTTCTCGGGGTGGGGAGAGTAAAACCCAGCAATCAAGTTTTCGTCATTACAAATACACCAACAAAAAACACAATAGCAACAGACACTTTTAAAAAAAAAAAAAAAAAAAAAAAAAAAAACTTGGAAAGCCATCTCTGCGTGTGCTAGCAACATTAAGTGTTCCGATGGGGTTGATGGGGAGAACTTCATAGATGGGGCCCCCAGAGGAATCAGGGGTGGTTCTTACCCATCCCACCTGAGAGAGAGAGGTAAATCAACAGCAATTGACAATGCCAGAAACAACCAACAACTGGAGGGCTACCCCTACTACTCCCAGTAGCCAACAACCAATAAAGCTCAAACCTCCAAATCATTCCAACGTTGTTCATGCTTGATCAAGTGGAAATGGGTGGTTTTCTCTTCTTCCACTTCTTTTCCCTTCCCTGGCAAGCGAGCTTCCACCTTTGCTTCTCCGACCTACAAAAAGTGAGGGTGAGAAAGAAAGAGGAAATCGAAAAAACAAACTAAACAAAACAAAAGAAAACAAAAAACAAAGGGAAGCAAAAAAAACCTTTCTCAGCCATTCTTCAAACTCCGTAGGGTTTCCAACAGTGGCAGACAGCGCAAGGAAAGGGCAATCAAGGTACAAAATCAACCTCTCCCACACCTCTCCTCCCTCTTTTGAGATCATATGGACCTAAATTGCATTCAATTAGCGTCTTTCTCTCTCCCCTCCCTCCCTCTTTGTTCCTTCCACCCCTCTCACTTACCTCGTCAAAAATCACCCAGCGGATCCTCTTCATCCAGCTAGCATACTGGGGGGATAAGAGCATAACATCCAAACAATCGGGGACTGTCACTAAAATTTGACAGCTCTCCACGTTGTATCTGAAATCTTTGGTGAACACACCTGGGAAATTGGGGTTAGGGGAGGGGAGGGAAGGAGGGAAGGAAAACAAACAAACAAAATAAAACAAAATAAAACAACATACCACAAATAGTTTGGCCAGGATATTGGTAATTTTTAACAAATCGAGCAGCAATCTCTGCTTGGACTTGATTAACCAGCGCTTTTGTGGGGGAAACATACACAATAACAGGCAAATTGCTTCCATGTGCGGGCTCACGGAGGACCTGCGGAGGAGGGAGTATGAGGGTGTTGTGTTTGTAGGTGGTGTGGATGTGGGTGACACAGAATTGCATATCTTTAAAATCAGAAATCCAACCTGTTCCATGGCATAAAAGGAAATGAAAGTTTTCCCAGAAGAGGTAGGGGCAGAAATCAACGCGCTCTCCCTCCTATCCACAATGTCCAGCAGATCTCTTTGCCAATCATCAGGGTCGAAACCTAATAATTTTGGGTGAAATTGTTGAGTGAGTACAATTCCTCCTTCCCCGCAAAAAAAAAAAAACTCACCAGTGGTTCTGTCATCGGGTTTTCCAACAGGGCGAGGAAGCCTGGGACCCATACATCTCAGCTGAAATTCAACAAAGGTATCAGTTCGAGGGACGTCACTGTATTGCTGCGGAGAAGAGGGTTTTGAGAATAAAATAAAAACAAAACAAAACAAAACAAAACAAACCTTGTCTTTGCTCGTAATTTTGTAATTCAAATCTTGAGAAATTTGTTTCGCAAGATCTTCAAATCCAAAGCGCATTGCTGCTTTCACACACACAGAAGCAAGAGGGGCATAATCAGAGTTTTTCAACTCACGAGCAGGCTTGGCACGAGATCTTTTGGGAGAGAAGGGTGAGAGAAAGGGAGGGAAACAAGGAGAGAAAGAGGGAAAAAAAAAAAATCCCAAACTGCGAAATTTTTCCTTTCCCCTTAGCAGAACTCGCACCAGAGCTCTTCTCAAACACCGCAGGAGCCTCCGGATTAGTGGCAATGTAAGCCTTAACAGTCAGAACATCCTCCAAAAGTTGGTCCAAAACCACAGAAGCCGCCCATTCTTCATTCTTTTTCCCATTGGCAGCCTTTCTTTTTTTCACAAATGTTTCCCACCAGGGGATGGAGACGTCTTGCAGGCGGACTGCTCGAGTGTACCTGGGTTGTTGTTGGTGGTGGTTGTGTTATTATTGTCATTGGAGAGGAGCTTGTGTTGTTCTCCTTCTTCTCCTTCCCCACTAATTCTTCATCATTTTTCAAAAAAAAAAAAACACAACGAACCATTGAACACCAGTAAGCTTATCTTCGATGTGAAGGCCGTCAATTTTCTGCAAGGCGGTGGTTTTTTGTTGCATTGGTCCCTTTTGTTTGCAGTTCATGTCTCTCACTTCGGTCACCGCTTCCATCACTGAGCTGGCCTAATATTTTTAAAAAAAAAATTAAAAATTTAAAAAAAGAGAAATAGAAAAAGATTTACCTTTCCTTTCAAATCTTTGATGTCTTTAAAAGTTTGTTGAAAAGATTTCCAGGCCAGGCGAACATTGGCTGAGTTGGCGGTGTTCGATGCCTCATTTCTGACAATAAAATCAATCCTGTTTTTTTTTTTTTTTAATAAATAAGTAAAAAAACAATAAGCCCTTATGTAAATAGTAGCCTTAAACAAAATAATAAGAGAGAGAACTTTTCGTAAATAACACCCAATTTCTTTGATTCATACTCTTGGAGGGTGGCAAGGGAGCGGTCAAGCTGCTGGATATGTTTTTTGGCCAATACAATCTTTGCCTTCCCTAAAAGAGAGAGAAAAGTGAGAAAAGAGTAAGAAAGAAAGAAAAGAGAAGAAAGTAAAAAAAAGAAAAGAAAAAGAAAAAGAAAAAGAAAAGGAGAATTGTCTCTACCGATCCCAGATACCTTTAGCATGCTGGGGCTTAGCAGCTTTTTCTTCTTTTTTGGGCATTTTTTCTTCTGGTTGGAACTCACGAATAGATTGTCTGCAGATGGGTCCACCAATCAAAGACTCAGCATATTTGTTGAAAAAATCTCCTTGCTTCTGATTCAATCGCTTAGGATCCAACTGTTTGATTTGACGAGTCACAATTTTTTGCAAATCCAACCAATTTCTCTTGCCCACACATCTTTCCATTTCGTCAGCCACGGTTCTGTTGACTTGAACCATGACAACAGCTGCTTCTCGGGCTGGGGGAGGAAAAAGAGGAGGGTAAGAGGGGGGAAGGGAAGGAAAGGGGAAAAACCAAAAACAGCAAAAATAAAACCAAACCAATCCTCGCCACTTCATCATTCCCGATATCTTTCGCCTTATTCAAAGCCACACCAACACTCAAAATGTGCTTGTACGCCACCTCGTTGATTGTGGCAGAGACTTTAATACCAATAGAATAAGAATAATGATCAGGGTCCTGAGGGTGGTGGGTGAGTGGATAGGTGGGGTGGGTCTCCCTCCCTTTCTCTCCCCCTTTCTCTCCTCTCCCTCCCTCCCTCCTTCTTTCTTACCTGAATAGAACCTCCAACTTCCCAAGCATCAACGGCGGGTTTGTGGTCGGGGGGAATATATTTGTGATCTTTTTTGTCGAGGATCTCACAGACCTAGGGAGAGCATGGGGTTAAGGAAAGGCGAAGAGGGGGGGGAGAGAAAAAGAAAAGGAGAAAGGGAAATAGAAGAGAACCTTAGGGACACAGTCAGACAAAATTTCGGGGGTGTCAGTCCAAGAAAGAGTAAATTTAGATTTTTCCTCCGATTTTTTTTTGATTTCTTCATTTTTTTCCACCAAAGAATTAAAAACTTGATCCAAATTGTCAATTTCCCCCTGGAAGAAGGAAGGAAAAAGAAGAAATGAGCTCTTTTGCACTGCCTCTTACATCCAACATCATAAAAAAGTAACAAAACAACAACACAAAACATTACAAAACAAGATGAAACTAGACCTTTGCACATGCAGGAAGAGAAAGAGGGAAAAAAGGAGAGCCCAATGCCCCAGATTTATCAAAAGAAGCGATAAGAGCAAGGAAATCAGCACTATCTTCGGCCTATTTTTTTTTTTTTTGAGGATTACCCCAAAAATGAGACGTTAGAACAAAAAAATAATAAAAAAAATAATCATAACAAATATAAAAAAATAAGATAAAAAAAAACCTTCAACCCCAAAATTGCCAACACCTTCGCCAACTCATTCTTTGCTCCCTCTCCCTCCACCACCACCAAATTCTTCCCTCCAAGCTTGAAAAAAACAAGGAGAAGAGCAAAAAAAGCTCTTCCATCCCACAAATCACTCTCTGTGTTGGCAATTTTACTGCTAAGTTTGTCTTCCGTGGAGATTTGAACAAATTCTAACATCATTGGGTAAAATTTGTTTAACATCTAAGGGGGAGGGAAAGATAGTGAGAGAAAGAGGGAAGGAGAGAGAAGGAGACAGAGAGATTTTTCAATTTACTATACAAGACAAAGGAAAGGGTCTTATTGGGAAAGGACACGCAAGAAAAAGAGAGGAAAGAAAGAAAGAGAAAAAAGAAATCGCGGAAAGGCAGAGAGATCAAAATAACAAAAAAAACCTCCAAAGCAGCATCAAACACCACATTCTCCGGCCTCTTCTCAGGCAACATAAACCCCCTCTTCAACGGGCCCCTAAAATGCAACATAACCAAATGCAAAAAGAAAATTTTCCCCAAAAACACCTCCAGCTCTCCCTCTCCTTTCTTTGACTCAGCCAAACAACTCCACCCAACAGCCAGCCTTTGTCCCACCACCCCCAACTTCTCTCCTCCTTCTTTCCAGGTTTTAACGACAGAATCGTAGGTATTTTTGTAGTTGTCGGAGGGAGAGGGGGAAGAGGAGGAAGGAAGGAAGGCAAGTGCTTCTTCCAAGAACCTGGGAGGAAGGGAGGTTGGGGAAGGATTAAAAAAAAAAGAAAAAGAAAAAGAGAAAAAGAGAAAAGAGAAAAAAAGGAAAGAAAGAAAGAGAAAAACAAAAGAAAGAAAACAAACTTAGTGTGTTTGGTAGACTTGGAGCGATAAAACATCACAAACATGTACACACGAGGCCCACGAAAGGTAATTCCCTCTTCCAACAAGAAGACAGATCTTTTATGTTCATTGTCATTTAGTTTTGGTTTAGTAAGGAAGAGGGAGAATAAGAGCGAGAGAGAAAAAAAACCGGCCCCCGATTAAACTGTGCATGCACAAAGTTCTGCAAGCGGATTGAACAGTAGGTTTTTCCTCACCCGCCGGAACACCAGCCTATAAGAAGAAACCAATTAAAAAAGAGAAGGAAAGAGAATTAAGCGGACCAAATAAAAGGAAGAGGGAAGAGGAGGAGGGAGGAGGAAGAAGGGAAGAAGGAGAAAGGGGAGAACAAGAACAAGAGAAAACAAACCCATAAAAGCTTAGTCATGACATTAGTGGGCAAGTGTTGAACCAAATAACCCTCAAAAGCAGGGGAAGAAACAGAGGGCAAGAAGTCAACGTCGTATTTAGTAAATTCTTTCAAATGGTTGATAACCAAAAATCTTGTCAATCTCTTGCTCTCACTCCACATTGCTTCGCAATTCTCAAAAAACACCAGCCTATAACAGCAAAATGAATCCCCAACTACAACGACAACAATAACACTACAACTACTACAACTACAACATCAATGACAATAATAACCTAAAGCGAGCATCTCTTTCGCTCAGTTGTTGCAAATAAAACAAGAACATGAAGAGAACATGAAGAGGTTCTCCTCCAAATTCCCAATCCACAAGGTGGCTATCAAAACAATGCCCAAGCAAAGCCTCCCCTAATCAAAGGATGAGAAAGAGGACGAGAAAAAGAAAGGGAGAAGGGGAAGGGGAGGAAGAGGGAGAGAAACCGTCAATCATGAACAGGGCATTTGCACCAAAGTCGGCGAAAATGTCGGAAGACCGAGACCTGAAGCGACTCACAAAGTTGTGAAGAATTTCGCTTACATTTTTTGAGTCTGAGGAGAGAGAGAGAAAAGAAAAAAGAACAGAGAAAAGAAAAAAGAACAGAAAAAAGAAAAAAGAAAAAGAAAAAGAAAAAGAAAAGAAAAATGAGCAAATGAAAGAGAGGGAAACAACTTTGCCATTGTGATGAAGACAAAGTGGTACCTTCAAGTCGAAGATCATTCTCTTCATCTTCATCCCAGGCCATGACACCATCCTCGTTGAATTCAGTGTTTTCTCCTCCTTCAACATCCACTCCTTCTTCCCCCACAGTCTCAGGTTTTTTTTCCTCAGACATTCCTTCTTTTCTGATAATGGGTTTTCCCAAAGATTTTGTTTTTGTATTTGGTTTGAAAAAAGTTGTTGATCAGGTTTTGTGAAGACAACAAAAAAATGAGACCAAATCGTTCCCCTCTTCGGCGAATCACAAAACCCAAACAGACAAATAATACTGCAACCAACCTTCAGAGAGCCAAAAAAACTCAGGCTTCAAAAAAAAAGAACGATCAAAAGCCAACAAGAGCTTGAAAAACAACGAGCGAACAACCAAGAGAACGAGCAAAGGGGCAAAGAAAAAAGTAAGGGAGAAAAAAAAAGAAAAGAAAAAGAAAAAAAGGAAAACAAAAAAGTCCCGCGTCACAGAAAGTCGTGGACTTTTCATCACAATTTCTTTAGCTTTTTTGAGTCAAAAACGCGCAGAATTTCTGTTCTTTTGGAAAAAGGAATCTCCTTCATTTTGGTTTTATTCTTGTTTCTTCCAAACCAAAACCAAACAACATGCCCAGCCAATTCACCACCCCCTATCATACTCTCCAAAATCTCCTCTTTGATCTTATCAATGAAGAGGAAATCCAAAAAAATGAAAGAGAGAGAAGAAAGAGAGAAAGAGAAGAGATCGATGAGACAGTAGCAAATTGTTTCCCTCGTTTACTGGCTTCTTCCACTCATTTTCGGGTGGCTTCTTCTTTCTCTTCCCACCCACTCACCATCCTTCCTTCTTCCTCTCCCCCTTCCCCTTCCCTTTCTTCTTCTTCTCCCTCTTCTTCTTCTTCCTCTTCCTCTTCCTCTTCCTCTTCCCCTTCCCCTTCTTTTGTGAGAATTTTTGGAACAGGAAGTGTTACTTCTTGCCACCGCTCCCTTCTTTCTGTTGATTTTCCTCTTCCTTCTCTCTCTGCCTCTCCTTCTCCTTCCTTTGTCACAATAAAGGATCTTGAAAATGCACCATTTATTTCTTGGAAAGAGTTAATTGTTCCTGGGCAATTGGAAACGGCCAGGTTTGTGTATGAGAGAGGGTCATGCAAAAGAAAGAGAGAGAGAGAGAGAGAGAGAGAGAGAGAGAGAGAGAGAGAGAGAGA
>MUHK01002839.1:0-22879 GCA_002151225.1 Paramoeba pemaquidensis
GACAGAAAGAGAGAGAGAGAGAGAGAGAGAGAGAGAGAGAGAGAGAGAAGACAATGAAAAAAGAGGGAAAGAGGAAAACTTGTTTCTGACTTCCTCTTCTTCTTCCCCACAAGATTTGAGCTCGATTCTCAGGTCTGCAATCCCTAATTTGGTGAATTTTTCCCAAAAATTTTTTATTTTTCCTTCTGAAGGTTGGAAATTCTGATATTCAAGAGAAGGGGGGAAATAGAAAGAAAGTGAGAAAGAGAAAGGGTTTGTAATGTGTGTGTGAACGAACCTCCTCTACAATAATCTCTGTATCATTTTCCACATCCACAGTACTAACTTGCATCAAAATTGAATTTTTTTTTTTTAAATATTTTTCAATCACATGACTTTGTAACCCTGTGGAGGAGGAGAGGGAAGAAAAGTAAGAAAAGAATGAGGGAGATGGAGAGAGAGAGGAACCTTTCGGGGGGGTATCGAATGGGGTTTTGGTGAGGTTTTTCAGGAGAAAAAAAACACTTTTTTCTCTTGTTTCAAAGGGCTGAGAGGGAGGTACCGAGAGGGGGGGAGAGGGGGAAGAGGAAGAGAAAGAGAAAGAGGAAGAGGAAGAGGAAGAGGGAGAAGAAGAAGAGGGAGAAACGAGAGAAAATCTCTGAATAGAAAATATTCCCTCTCCCTCCCCCCCTTTACCCCTCTCCTCTCTCTCAATCCCCAAAACCCCACACAACCCCTTAATATTTTCCCGTCGTGCTAAGCTGATCAATTTGGAGATCATTACCTGATGTCCTCTCGAGATATCCTCCGGACCTCCCTTCACATACCCCCCCAACAGCTGTTCACTCCATCCCACCCTCTCTCCTTCTTGGATGGCCCTCTCTCTCACCCCTTTTCCTTCCTCTTTCTCTTTCTCTTTCACTCTCCTCCCCCAGGCAATGAAGAGAGAGTGCAAACAAGAAACACTTGTTCGCACTCTTTCTTTGAACCTTCTCAGCTCCTTTCCTTCTCTCTCTTCCAACAACCCTACACAAAGAGAAATCTGGGAAAAAGGAAGAGAGGAGGGAGGAAGGGAGGGAAAGGGTGAGTTCAAGTGCAGACAGACACACACACAGAGAAGATGAGAAACCACATCCAAACATACACCCACAAACACAAACCTCATCATCTGCCTTTTCTCCAAGAGAAAATTGGAAGAGAGAAGAGAGAGGGATACCAGAGAGGGTGGGACGAGAGCGAAGGAGCTCAAACAAGAAAGAAGTGCGATTATTTCCTTTTTGAGGGAGGGAAGAATAAAAGAAAAGAAAAAAAAAAGAACAATTTAGTCATAAGAATACTAGATCAAAAGAAAGAAAGAATGAAAGAATGAAAGAAAGAGTTGAAAAAAAAGAAAAAGAAAAAGAAAAAGAGAGAAAACCCGCTAATTTCGAGGCATTGGCATTGCAAACATACCAATTACTCTTAATTTTTACCATAAAATCGACAGGCACTCCCTCTCCCCCCTCCTTTCCTTCTTCAAACTCCCCCCCCAATCCCCACCTCCCCTGCCAGTGCACCACCACCCCCTCCCTCCCTTCCCATTCCCTCACCTCTTTTACCAGCTCTCCCAACTCCCTCCCCCTCCACCCTTCCACCTCCTGCACCACTTTTATTCCAAAAAGCCCACCAAGTTGCATACAAAGTTGACGGGGGAGGTAGGCACCAAAGGGGGAAGAACGAAGAGAGAGGAGAGTGACAGAAGTGGAAGAGTGAGAAAGAACGCCAACTTTTCTGTCTTTTTCACAGTATTCAAAGAGTGGGGTGATTTGGTTCTGGGGAGAAGGGGGAGGGGTCGAGAGGAAAAGTAAAATAGAAATTAAGAGAGGTAAAGAAAAGATAACAATCATTCAAACCTCAATCATCAACCTCGCAAACTCCCCCACCAAAGGACCCTCCCTCTCCACCCACCCCCCCACCCCTNCCCCCCCACCCCTTCCTCCTCTGCCCCCCTTGTCCCCCACCTCAACCTCTCTCCCTCCCCATCCAAAAAAGGGCTTATAAGACTCCCATCCTCCTTCACCGTAACAACCACGTTGTCGGACAAAATTGTCGTTTTTGGAATCGTTGAGTCGTCACGCTCATCGAGATTGAAAAATTTGTGAAATTTTCGGGAGAGGATGTGGGAGTGGGCGGGCGGGAGAGGATGCGAGGGGGGAGCGACGAAAAGACCTCGGCACTCTCTGCGGGTGGCATAGTTCCATCTTTCTCTTTTTTGAGGGTGGTGGGGTGGGAGGAGGAGGGGAAGTTAGCTATATATATATATTACACACATGCCCTCCCTCTCCTTCCCTCTCAAACCGGCTCTTTTTCGGAGCAGAAGACAGTGGAGGGAAAACATCCAAAGTCATTCGGTTGTAATCATATGCTATCACACTTGGTGTCACTCTTTTTTTGTCAATACCTCCTGCACTGTTTTGAATCGCTGTGTCGATCCTTTTGATGGAGTTTTCTAGAAAAATAATATTAATCACCCCTTAAAAAAGAAAAAGAAAAGGAAATAGATAAAATTAACCATCCAAAATAGGAAACCCTGAACAAGATAAATAACTCAGCCCTTCTCTAGTTGCAACAATTTTTTCTTTTTTCAAATCTTCCAAAAATCTTTGTATGATTTCCACTGCTTTTTTTTTCGCTTCTTTTAAATCAATTTTCGAAGGGAAAAGAGGGGAGGGAGAAAGAGAGGGAGAAGGAGAGAGAGAAGAAGAGGAAGAAGAAGAGAGAGAAGAAGAGGGAGAAGGAGAAGGAGAAGGAGAAGGAGAAGGAGAGGGAGAGGGAGAGGATCCTGGAAATGGAAAAGATGGAGGGAGGAGAGATGGATCAAGAGGCGGGGAAGAGAGAAGGGGAGAAGGAAAGGACGGGGAAGGAGACAAAGACGGAGAGCGAGAGCGAGAGGGGGAAGCTTTTTTGAAAGCAAACGGCTCACCCTCAGAGAAACATAGCACTAACCCTGAGAAGACTTTCAACAAAACAACAACAACAACAACAATAACAACAACAACAACAACAACAACAACAACAACAACAACAACAACAACAACAACAACAACAACAACAACAACAACAACAACAACAACAACAACAACAACAACAACAACAACAACAACAACAACAACAACAATAATGGGAAAATTGAACCATTGCAAATCATTCCTTCCAAAGAAGCAGGTGGCCTTGGTAATTCAAAACCAGCAGGTATCAAAGAAGATGGACATCGAAGGACAAACAACCTTCCCTTCTCCAACATCTTTTTGGGATTAATGTTCATTTTTTTTGCTCCTGGAGAAGGAGAGTAGAAATGAGCACGAAGATGAAGGAAGGGGAACGGGGAAGAGGGAGAAAGGAAAGGAAGAGAGGGTGCCAATAGAAGAAAGAAAGAAAGAAAGAAAGAAAGAAAGAAATCACCTGCTTCCGCAATTTTCTTCCAATCCTCTTCCACAACAACATACCCGCGCACAGTGCCTTTCTGAAAGAAAGAAAGAAAGGTGAGAACCAAATCCCCCTCCCCTGTTCTCTTTCTCATCTACCTGTTTGCCTTTATTATGGCAGATTTCAATTCGATAAGTTTTCATTTCTTTTTTTCTTCTTTTTCTCTATTTCTTTTTCTTTCCCTCTTTCTTTCTCTTTTCTCTTTCTCCTTTTTGGCGAATCTTTTGCCTTTTTTCCATTCAATAATTGATTGAAAACGTATTTAGAGTTGTATGAAAAAGCACACAATTTATTTTTCGACCTCAAAAAACTCGAGGAAAAACCAATTTTCTCTGCGTTCCAACCAAAACTCCTCTCAAAAACCACAGTTTATTCCAGGAGGAGGACCCTACTAAGAAGGTGAAAAGAAAGAAAGGAAAGGAAAGAAAGAAAGAAGGAAAAGAAGAAAAGGAAAGAAGGGTAACCTGGCAGGTAAAATTGTTCAATTCGGCAACAATTCCGGCCTCCAAATATCCCCTGAAAAATTGTAAATAAGCACAAACACACAACATACGCACACAAAGAAAACAAAGAAAACAAAAACAAAAACAGAAACAAAAACAAAAACAAAAACAAAAACAAAAACAAACTTCCTTGTCATCACCACAAGTTTATCAGGAGCAAACGGAGCGAATTGAGTTTCGCCCCTTGCTTCCAAATACTTCGCAATGTAATTATATTTTTTCTCAAAATTCTCTGTGCCAAGAGAAATATATACTGGCTGATACCCCCTACAATTGTAAATAAAACAAAAAAATGGTTAAAAGCTGATCATCATAATTAAAATTCTAGGCAGCCGGAAAAAAAGCACTCAACTCACCTCTGTTGGGCCTCCATCACTCGAATCTGACGAGCATAAATTTGGGCATTTGGTTTTACCCCGAAAATAATAACTTTTATGAAAGAGGGGGAGGAGGAAGAAGAAGAGGAAGAGAAAGAGGAAGAGGAAGAGGAAGAGGAAGAGGAAGAAGAGGAAACCAATTGTTTTTTTGGGTCTTTTTCTCTGAGAAGGGCATTTTTTAATTTGTTCAATCTATCCCGATTGGGATCAAAAAATATGATTTCCTGGAGAAAGCAAGAAGAGAGGAAGAGGAGAAAAAGAGAAAAAGAGAAGAATTAATAAGATTAGATTTAAATGATGATAAAATACAACTCTCTGAAGAGAAAGAAAGCAAACCTCGATTTTTGAATGCCCTTCCGCCTCTTCCAAATGCATTCTCACACCTGCCGCCAACTCTCTTGCCGCATCCTTCTCCTTCCACCCCCCCTCCTCTCCAGTTCCCACCAACGAAAACCCCAACACCTTCGCCCCCTCGTTCTCTGCCGCCTCCAATACATCTTGAATAGCAAGAGAGTATGAACCAAGAGGGGAAGCTGGAATGATAACCTGTGGGTGAGTAGGTGGGTGAGTGGCAGGGAGGATGGCATGTGGGGAAGATATGTGGGGAGATACCACATGGATCAAATTACCTGTAAAACCATCTGTGTTACTTTATGAAGGTGTGTCTTCGCCTGGGTTAATTTGGTTTGACAACTCCCATCTAAGGGGGCTGGGTTTTTGCGGGGAATGAAGGAATCCCCTCCTTGATTGAAGACAGCTTTGGCAAAGCTTCCAGAGGGTCGGAGGAACTGGGGGGAATGGGGGTGAGTGAAAATAAATTTGGAGATAATGACGTTTGTTGATGATACTAACCTCATCTACAGGACACACCAATCCGTCGACCTTGAGTTGTAACCAAGAGCAAACCTGAGAGAAAGAAAAGAGAAAAATCAAGAGGTGAGGACGTGATGAAAAATGCAAGGAAAAAAAAAAAAAACCTCCATTGTCACCTTCAACCCACACATCTCCCCCTTCATCGCCACCTCTTTATCCTTCTCCTCTCCCCTCTTCTCATCTCCCACCTCCACCCTCACACACACCAACCCATCTGACACCCCAAGTCGTATCCCCTCCTTCGCCCTTTCATAATCCTTCCTCTCCATCGTCACAACCTCCTCCACCCATTCCAACTTCTGAATTTCCCCTCCTAACAACACTTGTACAGCGCTTACCCCCTTATCATCCTTCCCTTCCACCTTCAAGATCCCCCCTCCTCCCCGGATTTCGGAAGTAATACTGACCCCCTGCGTGGTTTTTGGGAAAAGAGGAAAAGGATGAGAATAAGGATGAAAATAAATACTTGATTTCCCTTCTGTGCTGGGAAGGTTTAATCATTTGGTTTGGATAAAAGTGCACTTACCTGATACTCATTTTCCCATTTTTCAACGAGGCTTTCAAGCAATTTAGAGGCCAAAAAAACCTTTGCTTTCATTGGGTGATGAATTGGAACATATTTGGTCGAAACAATACGCTTGTCTTTTTGTGGGGTTTTAGCACCTTTGCTTATGGCTTTTGGCGAAGTGCCTTTTTGAGCTTTGGCTTTTTGTGGAGCAGGTTTGGCTTTTTGTGGGGCAGGTTTGGGTTGTTGTGAAGGAGCAGGTTTTGTTTGCTGTGAAGAAGCAGGTTTTGTTTGTTGTGAAGGAGCAGGTTTGGTTTTTGGTGGGGAAGGTTTGGCTTGTGGAGCAGGTTTGGCTTGTTGTGAAGGAGCAGGTTTGGCTTGTTGTGGGAAAGGCTTTCCTTTTTGTGGGGAAGCCACTGGTTTAGCTTGTGGGGGAAGAAGATCGAGAGGTTTTCTTGTAGTTTTATATTTCTCATTCACAGTCTGAAGCATGGGAGAGGAAGGAGGAGGAAAGCAGAAAAATAAGAACAAGAGGAGAGAAGAAAATAAAAAAAAAGGTGATTTTGGCATGATAGCTCTCGTTTTTTTCAAGAACCTGAATAAATGACTTGAGGTTGTCTCTCGCTCCATACAAACATATCTCAAAAAGAAGAGGATCTCGCTTGACGCTCTTTACATCCGCTGTCTCCATTGGAGGCAGAGGGAGAGCAAGGAGGGGGAAGAGGGCGATCATTGCTTCTGTGGAGTCTGAAAAATGGCTGCCTGTAGAAAGGGGGAAGAAAGAGGGTCAGAAAGAAAGAAAATGTAAAGAGAAACAAAAATAAATCGAAGAAAGAACTAAACCATAAAGAGTAACTTTGCTGATGTCCCCAAAACCTTGAATGAACCCTTTCTCACACTCCAACTGAATAAAGCCAAAATTAATTACCCTCCACACACAGATATACTACACATACACACAAAGAGAGAAAGAGAGGAACATGTATCCATAAAGAGTGCCAGGTCAATCCCTCCCTTTTAAGTGCCTCCTTCACAACTTCATAAGGATAAGGAATCGAAAAAACATTTTTCCTGTCAGAATTTTCCATCTTAAAATCAATAGAAATTAGGTGTTGATCGGCGAGTTCAACCCATATTTCTTGGGGGAGCTTCTGTTGCTGTAATTTTTTATTTTACAGGGAGTGGAAGGAGAGAAGATTAGTGGGCCTATGGGTCAGTGGATGAGTGATTGAGAACCTGGATATTTGCTGGTTTAAATAATCTTCTCTCGTATGTATTGATAGATGCCTAGGAGAGGTAGAGAAGGAAGGAAAGAAAGGGAGAGAGAATCAGAAAGGGAAAATATTTTGCTTTTTTTCGCGACCCCCACATACCATAATCTCTTTGATCTGTGGCTCCCTTTTCTCTCCTATCCAACTCACAGCTGCTGAAAGTTTACCTCCCAAATCTCTTGGCGGGGAGGAGATGACAGCAAAATCAAAGGAATTTTTCTGGCTGGGCGGAATGCTGGGAAGAAGCAATTTTGAGAGAGAGAGAGAGAGAGAGAGAGAGAGAGAGAGAGAGAGAGAGAGAGAGAGAGAGACCTGTCCATGATTTTGGTTCGGAGCAATTCTAAGCAGCGTTTAAAATGGCGAAATCGCCTTGTTTGAAAGTGACCCTAAAAAAAAAATTGTAAATATTTGTGCGAGCGTAAACGCTGTAAATGCATGAAGGTACCCGATAGTGAAAAAAACTTGGATCAACGTCCAAAACCAGAGTCTGGATCAGCTTGTAAAACTCCTCAAAATCTCTCATCGCCTTCCTCACCTCCCTGTACCCCCCTTTAAAATCCAAAGTCACCCTTCTCTCCGAATTCTTCTTCATACCAAGTTGGACAGGAAAGTTGAACTCTTGTTGAAGAAGAAGTCCAATCCCATCTCCAATCTTTTTAGTTGTTTCGGTTATTACTGCGTAGGAGAGGAAACGGTCGATGATTTCTTCCGGAACCTGAAGAATGAATAAAAAGAAGGAAAAGAGTCCACGCAAAAGGAAAGAAAATGAGATAAAAAAATGAAAAAAAAATGAAAATTAAATCCCATTTTCTTGTCGACCTGAACATCCTCTACAGCCCCGCTTCTTGCCCAACGAGGGATTTGGATCACAGGATCTGGAGAAAAGGGACGAGAATATAACAAGACCAAAGATCCTTCTTCCGTTGCGTCCCGAGAAAAGTGAAAATCTCGGTTATTAGCTTCCATTAAAGAATCTAAAAAAAAAAAAAAAAAAAAAAANACTCGGTTATTAGCTTCCATTAAAGAATCTAAAAAAAAAAAAAAAAAAAGAAAAGGTTATTTGAGGGGTTTGGAGAAGGGGAGGAGACAGGGGAGAAAGAGAGACCTAATGCCAAAGGATCAGATCCATAATGAATCAAAACTTTTGCGATCCCCAAAGAAGAGGAAGAAGGGTCTCTCCATGAAGAAGATTTAGAACTGTTAACCAGCCGAACTCTATTTTTCGGCATTGAAAAGTCAGAAGGGAGAGGGAAAGGGAGAGAGGGAGAGAGGGAGAGAATCCTTACTTATAAGTTTTAACACCATAGTCGGCACAAAGTTGCAATATTCTTTGCTCTGCAGTTGCATAATGGCAAGGTTCAAACCGGCATTCAAGAACCAAGCCTGATGTTGCCGGGATGAAGAAGCTTATTTGGTGATCCTGTTATTTTTTTAAAATTGGTAAAGTAAGTTCACGCATATTTTTTTATGGAATCAATCCCAACAATAAATCTTCATCAACCGTGTGATAACCTTTGTAAGTTTTTCCAACTCTATATCCCCCATTAATACCACCCTCGAACATCCCGGAACCAAAAGCCTATCTTCTCGGACTCTATCCAGGTAATTCTGGATCCTCTGACACATCCCACTTATCTCTGCCTTCGTAAACTGCTCTCCCTCTTCCCCTTCCTTCAAATACAACGATGCCATCCCTCCCTCTTTTGGGTCATCCAACACTAACATCACCGAGGGGGGCAATTCCAATTCAGTCTCGATTTTTGGAAAGCCAACTAACTTTTCTAGCAAGTATCCCACCGCCCTCTTCACTTCTCTCACCAATACCATCTTCTCCTTTTTTGCATTCGACTGCAGAGCGATCGATGAAGAAGTAGGCGCAAAAGTTGATGGAGGATTCAAGGATGGGGTCGGGGGGGAGGAAGAGAAGGGGGAGGGGAATACATTCCCAATTGTTCGAGAACTCTGGAGTAGATTTACAGGCACAAATCGAAAATTCGTTTTCAGTATCCCAAACTCGTTTGAGGAAAGCTTTTCCATTGCTTCTTGGCTCTTACAACCGAATTTCCAGAGGGGTGAAGTGGAAGACGAGACGATGGAGTTCTTCTCGGGTTCATTTGCCAAAAATTCAATTTCCAACTCCAATTTCTTCTGGACTAACTTACAAACTTTTGTGGGTGTCAACCTCCGGTCAAAATGACTGCCCACCAGCTCAAACAACACCACATTCCCCTCTTGCGGGCGCTCCTCCGAAAACTGAAGCCCCAAAAAATCGCCACTGTCATCTTCTAAGAGTGCTTTGAGGTCTTTTTCGTTGACCAAAAAGGCTGCCGTTGCTGGGTCATGGATCGCAAGACCGATTTCGTGAAACTCGACAGCTATTTCGACAATCTCTTGTGCTTGCTGGTCGGAGAGTGGTGGGTTTACAGACGAAGGAGACCTGGCTCGGCCAAAGACAAGAACATATGGTTCCACCATGGAATGAAAAAATAGGGGACGGTTGTGCGGAGACAAAAGAAGAGTTGCAGTCGTTGCTGACTGGGTGGGTGGAAGATGAAGAGTTTGGCGCTGTTGTTAAAATTTTCGAAAATTCGCGGTCTGGCAAAAAGAAAAAGGCGACTTACACGGATATCCAACGGATGTCCATGTGAATACATAAAACGACGTCTGCTAAGTCCGGAACGGCCCATCCATTTTGTCTGTGTTTGAGTGCACAATGGGACCGCTTTGTCGTTCCTCCTCGTGCTGGGAGTGGGTGTTTGTAGTGGTGTTGGTTTTTGTGTTCTTGGAGGGGAATGTGGGAGCCCAGTCCAGAGGCAACTCTCAAGTGGTGGATCTTGTGGATTTGAAGTCGTACTCTGTCATCTTGGATGATGTGAGAGCCAAACCCATCAGCGATTCTGAAGGGTTGTTTTCGTTTGGATTCTCAGGGAAGAGGGTGGAGTTTGTTTTGACCAGAAAGGAGATAGGCAACTTTGAGTGGTTTTACCAGGCAGTGGACAGCACTGGTTATAAGAACTGGCTTGTGGTTGTGTACGGAGGCTGGGAAACGCCGATGGTTCTCTTTCAAACCTTTCAAACTTTTTCACTTTTTCCCTGACACACCTCCCCCCCCAGTTGCGCGGGTTTTTAAAGATCGATGACATCATCTACCACGTGCAGCCTTCGATGGCCTTCCTTCAGGAGTTCCCTGAGCTGGAGGGCACTCTTTCGACCGTTGCCACCCCACAGAATGTTCTCTTGGACTCATACTATGGATCTGGTGTGTTCGACTCCACTGTCTCTGACAAACGTGAAGACAGGTGCAACACTTCCCCTCCCCTCTCCCCCCCTCTCCCCCTTTCCCTGTTTCCCTTTTCGGTCTCCTCACTCTTTTCCTCTCAGGAAAAGATCCCCAACCGCCCCTGCGACCGATAAATTGACAAGTTCACAAGATCCACCATTGTCCGAACCCCCTCAACCCTGTCCCACAGAGGCTAATAAGCAGATGCTTGTGATTGACACGGTCACTGATGGCGCGGTTTATGCCAGCTTTGCAGGTACCATCCCCTCGAGTGGAATCAACGCTGCCATTGAGGTCTCCTTTTTCCCTTTTCTTTCTCTCCTCTCTCTTTCTTAGATTTTCTCTTCCAGGCTGAAGTCATCGCCCTCATCAATTGGATTAGTGATGTTTATGAGGACAATTTTAACGTTGTCCTCACAAGTGGCCAAATCACCATCAAAACAGGCTTCGACAACAGCGGGAGCGGTTGGAGTAGTGGATCTGGAACTGGTTGGAACAGGGAGTGCACGGGAGACCGATCAACTTGGTACGAGGACACCTTGAATTCTTTCTCTTGCTGGGTTGATGACCAGTCGAATTTGGATGGTGCTCTTACCCAGCTTTTGCACGGGTGCACTTGGAGCGGTGGTGGGACTGTTGGCTTGGCTTGGATTGGAGTGCCTTGTCGTTCAAGTTCCTTTATTTTTAATGACGGTGCCCAATGTGGTGGCAAAGCCAGTGTTTCGAACTATGGCTCCTCTGCTCTTTACCTGATCGCAGCTCACGAAATGGGCCACAACTTGGGGCTTAATCATGATGCCTACGGGGTTATGATTGCCATCTCAGGGTCGGAGACTGAGTTTTCCAAAACAAGTCAAACAGAATTCTGTAATCATTTCGGAGGTTTTTCTCTTTTTTCTCTTTTCTCTTTTTTCCCCCTTCTTCCTCTTTCTCTTTTTTCCCTTCAATTCGTCATAACCTTCTGTTAAGGGAGCACTGGAGCATCGAGCTGTGCAACCGACGCGGTGGTGGATTGCACCTGTGGTGCGTGTGGGACTGTGTGTGGGGTGTCCTGCCCCAACACATGCTCCAGCAGCCAAACTTGTGTTAACAATGTGTGTGAAACTTCTTGCACACCCCAATGCGGCGGGGGGTCTTACGAATGCGGCGTTGATGGTTGCGGCGGAACCTGCGGTACATGCGGAGGTTTCTTTTTTTTTTTTTGGTTTAAGAAAAAAAGAAAAATTGTCTCCGCGATGTCGGTGTATTTGTTTTTGTTTGCGTTTGTGTGTTTAGTGTGTTAGTGTGTCTTTTACAGGCGTTTACAAATGTTTTATCTGAGAATATCATTTCCTTTTTTAAGCACTCACCGCCACTTTCAGGTGACCAGACTTGCAATTCGAATATGTGCCAGAACCTGGCTAACGGTTTCAGTGACCATGCTACCTTGATCAATAACGAGAGGAGTAGATGGGGTGTTTCTTCCTCTGTTGTCTCGTCCTCCTTGTCTGACTGTGTGAGCCAATCTCAAACTTGCGCCACCGCCCTCTCGTTTCCGAGCCAGTGCATCCAGGATGAAGGGCTTAGCGGTTCGAGTACTATTTTTGGCTACACTTACTACGCAAACTCTGCTTTCACCGATTATGAAGCCATTCAATACCACCTCACCAACCTCTTTACAATTGGCGACACCTATTCTTGCTCCACAAATTCATTTTCCGGGGGTGAAACCAGTGCTGCTAACCTCTACAGGCAGTACATTTCCGAGGATTCGAACATGAACATTGGGCTCAGTGTTTTGCGTGATTGTCCTTCGGGGGATGATCACTTCATGGTTGTGGTCCTTTTTAACCCCAAACTACCCGACAACACCCGCCCTGTTACTTCTTGCCCTTCTTCAGGGGCCTCTTGCACCCCCAATACTTGCACCCCGACTGGTTCTTGCTATCTTCATGGAACCCCAGCTGGGTGTAATGCCGGTGCTATGGATTGCGCTTGCTCAGAGGGACAGATTTGTAACGAGGAGTCTGGGTTTTGTGAGCTTTGTGCCAGTTGTATGGCCCAGGAATTCAATTGTGGATCTGTCGCATCATGTTCTGGTCTAACGGAGAGTTGTGGAGAGTGTGAGGGGGATGAATCTTGTTACATGAAGGACGGCGAGACTGGAGGTGTGTGTTGTTCTCCCCAATCTTCTTGCGATGATTTTTGTGGGACTCTTTCCGCAGAGGAAAACTGTGGGCTGGCCTTGGAATGCAGCTGTAGTGAAGCGAGAGTAGCCACAGATTCCTTCCCTGTGTGTGAGTGCGATGACAACCAGTGCTTTCCTTCGGTTGCAGAGTCCGGCTGCATCCCAAACAGCAACTGTGCTCCCTGTCAAGAAGGTTCAGTTTGTTGCGTATTGGATACCGATGGCCCCACTTGCGCTCCTGAGGGAAGTGGCTGCGTCTGCCCCGGTGGCGCCGTCTGGGTCAACGGTGAGTGTACTGTTCCAACACCAGGGGTTTCGAGTTCCCTCCAAGCAGAACGGGATTGTGGAAGTGTATGGTATGAGCAGGTGGGTGCGCAGTCTGGTTCGGGCCGTGAAACCTTCTCTCCTTCTCTTGAAGACTGCAGCATTGTCGCGAAAAAGACCGACCTAGATTGCCCAGAGGGCTTGCCTTATTGTGCAAATCTTTATATTTTTGGTGGATTCAGTAGTTCAAACCCTGGAGATGGTGTGTCAGTTGAAGTGAAAGGCTTTTCAGAAGGTTTTCCCCTTTCTTTCTTTCTTTCTTCACCTTTTTCTCTCTTCTCCTCTCCTCTCCTCTCCTTTCCTCTTCCCTCTCCTTTCCTCATATTTTTCCAATCAAAGGCATTGCGGGCGTGTTCTTGCATGGAAACGAATTTTACGACGAGGATGCCATCTCCAGTCGGTACTGGGCTGGTTACATCGACTTTAAGAATGACAAAATCGGCTCGGGCCTCTACACCATCAAACAAGTTGGAGAAGAGAAGACCCTTACTTCTTACACGAAGGGGGGAATCACCTCTGAGGGGCACTCTTTCGATCTTGACCAGTGGTATGTCCTCACGTTGTCAAGGCCCCTGATTTCGCCCCCCGGCGATTGTTTATTGCGACTCTCCGCTGCGCCTGTGAATGATGGCGTGGTTGGCGAACGCAAGTCCAAAGATATCGTCTTTTCCTGTTCTGTTGCCGAAGAGATGGTTGGAGATGGTGGGGAGTTTGGGTTAGTCTCGAACACAGACGCACGGTTCCGAAACTTTATCATTTTCTCTTCTGCAACTGTTACTTTCACAGTATTTCTCCCCTACTGCCCAAGCCAAGACAATATCAAATACTATGTTTCTCGCTTAATTGAACACGGTGTTCAGCTTGCCGATGTATGCATTCTTTTCTTTTCCTTTTTTTTCTCCCTTTCCAAACCTTTTGTCTCATACACTTCCCCCAGATCACAATTAACAACATTGACTGTGGCAATCTCTTCTCAAAGAAGCGCCAAGCCGTTGCTGCTGGCGGCATCCCTATCTCTTTCACCATTACCTCCCAAACAGCCCCTGCATCAGCCCTCGCTGCCCGTTTCGAGTTTTTGGTCTCTGCTGGGCGAGCTGGGGCTATTCCATTTGATAGTACGGTTGGGTTCACAAGCACTCCTGGGAGTGCTGCCACGACTACCACCGCACCTGTTCAAGCTGCTCCGACGACAGCCACTGTGGTTGGGAGTGGAGGTGGTGGGGGTGGGGGTGGTGGTGGTGGTAGTAGTGGGGGTGGAGGTGGGAGTGGGGGATTGAGCGGTGGACAGATTGCAGGGATTGTGATTGGGTCTGTGGCTGCGGCTGCAATTGTGGCTGCTATTGCTGTCGTTATGGTGAAGAAGAATGGGGAGGGAGGAAGTGGGGGAAGAAGCGAGGGAGGAAGTCAATACTCCAGTGGTGGTGGGGAGGCTGAGGAAGCTGGAGGCAACAAGAGCAACAAGGGCGTTCCCGTGATGAACCCTGAGTCTCACCAGAGGCGAGTCATTGAGAATGAGATGACGTCTGTGACTGGGCGAACCCCTGTGACCTCTGCATGAGAAGTCTCAATTCTTTGTTTCATTTGGGTTGAAAATTAATTTTTGCATTTTCCATTATTTTGCTTTTTCTTTCTCTTTGTTTTTATTTTTTGTTTTCTTGCTCAACTTTGGGTGAGCACAGAAGGAGGCAACTCAAGAGCGGCCAGTGGGATGGTCTTGTTGTGAAAGTCGTGTGTCCTTGGGTCTTTTTTGCATGCCATTTTCCCGAAATTCACTTTTTTTTTGAATTTTTTTTGGCTGTTTTGTTGGGTGGGAAACAACAAACACCAAGATGGATGGTGAATTGTTGAATGCACAAGAGAAAGAGCTCTTGTCACAGAAAGAAAGATGTATTGCTCTTGAGAACCGGGTTTTTTTTGCTGTTGTTGCTTGTTGTTTGAGAATTAGTGTGTGTTAGTGTTTTCCTCCCTGACTTTCAACAAAAACATCTGAAACACAAACAAACAAAAGATCAAAGAAGAAATGGACAAGCGCATCAAAATGGTCCAACATCAGTACAAACAAGTTGAAAAGTTTGTTGTTGCTTTGTTGTTGCTTTGTTGTTGCTTTGTTGTTATTACGCTGTTCTTGTTGTTCTCCTATCAGCTTCGTTGTTGTGCTTCTCACATTTTCTCCCTTTGACCCCTCCTCGTCTCTCCACCCCCCCTCCTCGTCTCCCCACCCCCCCTCCTCTTTCTCTTTCAAAGTCTTTTGCAAGTTGGGATTGTTGTTTGGTGTGTGGTGGTTCTTTTTTTGGCCTATTGTATTGCTGTGAGGTTTTCGATGCTAGATTTGCTCGGCAAACCATGTAATTTTTTTTCTTTCTCTTCCTTTTTTTTGGCCCCAGCTCCATTTGCTCGGCGACCATTTTTTTGGTTTTGTTTTTGTTTTTGTTCTTGTTCTTGTTTTTGTTTTTGTTTTTGTTCTTGTTCTTGTTCTTGTTCTTGTTCTTGTTCTTGTTCTTGTTCTTGCTCTTGCTCTTTTCCCTCTTTCTTCTGACTCTGTCCCAAGCTTCTGTTCGAATTCCGTTCTGAAAACTGTTCGAATTCCGTTCTGAGAAGTCCACCAACAATACTTCTTTTCTTTTCTGTTTTATTTATCCAAACCAAAAGAAAAAAGAAAATAATAAAAAGCAAACAAAAACTTTTCAAATTCAATCGTCCTGCAGAAACAAAAAACAGAGGAAAAGGTAAGAAAGGAGAGGAGAGGAAAGAGAAGAAGAGAAGAAGAACAAGAACAAGAACACATACAAAGAAAGAAAGAAAGAAAAGAAAAGAAAAGAAAGGACCTTCTTGGCCTTAGCCCATCTCTCAGAGACACTCTTCCATTTGACAACATTCCACCACTTTTCGATGTATTCCTAAGAAAAAAAAGAAGAAAATGTAAGAAGGAGCAGAGAAATAAAAACACAAAAGTTGTCCTGTGTCTAATGTGGGTGNCCAAAAAAAAAAAACAAAAACAAAAAATAAAAAAAAACCTTGTTCTTCAATTCATCCAATGACCCAAACGAATCAGTCACCTCCTTCAAAAACTCAGCAGAGGCCACACGATCATCAGCCACCTCCACAGGGGACATACACTCCCAAAAAAAGGTGTGGTTCCAAATCTGGGCGGTGTTGTTGAAAATAGCCACATTTTCGCCATAGGAGTTCTTGATAACGGTCTCCAAAGGCAAATCCTCGTACTTAGTGGCTGGGGAAGGGAAATAGGAGAGGGGGAAAGGGAAAGAAGGGAAGGAGGGGCAGAGTTAACAAAAATTCTATCTCCCGGCATTTCCCTTTACTTGGCTTATTATTTGTTTGTGACAAAACCACAGGGGGCAACCCCTATTCTTCCCTCAATTCCCCTTCTTACCTATCACCAACTTGTTTGCGTTGGCAACATAGGTCGCATGATGTTTGTTGTAGTGCAAATCCAAGGCCTGGGGGGTAATCACAGGAGCCAATCCCTTGGCAACCTCAAAGTCAAGGGTGGGGAGAGTGAAAATTCCTCTCCTCTGTGAAGTGAATGAGTTTTGGTGAACAAGCAAAAGTAATAACAAGAAACAAGAAACAATAAATAATAAACAACAACAAATAAACAATCTATAATAAACAATAAGCTACAAGCAACAGACAATAAACAATAAACAACAAACAATAAACAACAACAAACAACAACAACAACAACAAACAACAACAAACAACAACAAAAAACAACAAACAACAACAACAACAACAAAAAGAAACAAATAACAAACAACAAACAATAAACAATAAACAATAAACAACAAACAATAAACAATTAACAACAACAACAACACCATTCAACAACACACAACAACCAAGAGCAAACCTGAACACCCCGCACAGCAACACGAGCAAGAGCACAAGATCGAGAAGCAAGCATCTTGTGGTTTTTCTTCAAAATGCCAAACTGACGCACAAATGTCCCCTATTGTTGGTCCTAGTAGGTGCAACCGAAGTTTGTCCAGATCTCTTTCGCCATCTGCACGATTCTGGGAGAGGTGCGTTCTGCGAAGAAAAAGAAAAAAATCGTGTCTCCAAAAATGAAAGAGGAATCGTTTTTTTTTACAAGGAGAAAAAAAGAGTTTTCTCAAATTTTCCCATATTTTTTTTCTTTCTCCAAGAAGGCTTTCCCAATAAATAATACGCCTCGCATTCCCTATTTCTGTGCTCCACACCGATTACAGCTCGAGCGCCGAGCAAAATTGAGGTTTTGGCAATTCCCGCAAACCCAATCCCCAGCTTTCATTTCAGGTTTCTTTGTTTTCCCACCCGGAGTCCATTTTCCACCTCTTCTGTCTTTCCCTCCATTCCCGTTGCCATTCCAATTCCCATTCCCATTCCCATTCTCGGTCCCATTCCCATTCCCATTCCCATTCCCATTCCCATTCCCATTCCCATTCCCATTCCCATTCCCATTCCCGTTCCCATTCTCGTTCCCATTCCCATTCCCATTCCCATTCCCATTCCCATTCCCATTCCCATTCCCATTCCCATTCCCATTCCCATTCCTACTCCCATTTTGAAGAGAAGCAAGATAAGAAACAGGCCCAAGGCCCGGAGAAGGAGATCGAGATGGGGATGGAGATGGTGGTGGAGAGAAAGAGGCAGAAGGAGGCGACGACAAATATCGAGAATGGGAGGGGGCAGAAGCAATTGCCCTCACGGGAGCTCCCTCTTCCATGCGTCGGGGAGAAAGACAAACGGATTGAGTGTGAAGAGAGGAGGAAGCAGGGGAGCGAGAGAGGTCATAGGAAGCAAAAAATCTCTCAGAGCCGCAAAAAGAGCGAATGGTTTCATAAACAGCAAGGAAGAGAAGGGGGAATCGGTCTTGGAAGTGGCTGGGAGGGGAAGGGGGTGGGTGAGCTGGAAGGGAAAGGAAAAAAGGGGCCAAGGAAAGGAGAAAAAGAAACCTCAAAAAAGGGCCAGGAATGCCACCAAGTTCAGCTTGGAGGGTAGCTGGGAGGTCTCGGTAATGGTTAAACTTGTTGCGAATCACCCTCAGTAAATCTCTGACAGAGAAAAACTCATATTTCCGATATTTTCCAAGATTTTCCACTAAAGCTGGGAGAAGTCGACGGCTCCAGTCGTTTCCGACAACTTTTTCTGCCTAATGAGGGTGTCAACAAGAGCGGGGAGAGTGGAGAGGGAGAAAGAAAAGAGAGAAAGAGAGAAAGAGAGAAAGAGGGAAAGAGAGAAAGAGGGAAAGAGACAGAGAGAAAGAAAGAGAGAAACAAACGTGTCGTTCTAAAGCACGAATAATAAAAGAATCACTCCCCTCAATCTCCATTCTGTCTGAAGCATCCCTCAAAAAATTCAACTGCTTTTCTTCATTCCAAAAAAGAGGGTGAAAGAGAGCCGCTTCTGCGGAAGGTCTTTCTTGGGGGTTTTGGGATAAGAGTTTGCGGACAAGATCGAGGGCGAGGGGTTGCGAGATGGCCGAGGTGTTGATGTTATTTTTTTGGATATTGACTTCCCTTTCGAAAGATTCTGGAGAGGGGTTGGGTAAATGAAAGAAAGAAAGAGGGGAAATGAATGAATGTCGATAGAGGGCAATAGACCAAACCTCCAAAAGGATGATGTCCTCCAGAGACAATAAAATAAGCAATACAACCAACACTCCACATATCAGCTTGATGCCCCAGGCCCTCCCTTCTCTTCCCCTTTTCTTCTTTTTCTTCACTCGGGAAGAGCACCTCAGGGGCTCTCCATCCCACAGTCCCACAAGTTGACTGAGATGATTGAGAAACTGAGTGAGAGTTTAAGACACGAGCAAACCCCATATCTGAAACTTTTGCTCTGCAAGAATGAAAAATAAAAGGAAACGAAAAGTTAAAAAGAAGAAAAAGGATCCAAGAAAAAAAGGAGTGAACAAACACACACACACACACACACACACACACACATGCACACATGCACACATGCACACACACACACACACACACACACACACACACACACACACACATACACATACACACACACACATACACACACACACACACACACACACACACACACACACACACACACACACACACACACACACACACACACACACACACACACAAACCTCCCGTGGGCATCAATGAGAAGATTTTGAGGCTTGAGATCTCGATGAACAATATTCTTAGAATGCAAAAAGGAAACCCCTAAGAAATAGACAAATAAATAAAAAAGTGAAAAAAAATAGGAAAAAGGTCGAGAAAAAAGGTTCAAAACCCCTCAAAATATCCACAAGAAGTTCTAAACGCGATGAAAAGGACCCACTCCACTCCTCCACCATCAATAACCCCTTCTCAGATGTCCCTTCCTTCGATTTGTCAAGGTCAAATTTACACTCAATCAATGAGTTTAAATTCAGAGGGCAATAGGCTAATGCAAGGTAAACAAATTCAGAGTCAGCCTCTTTCGCATAATAGCGGAGAACATGGGGGCTTGAATCGATTTCAATAAGCATCTTAACTTCTCTTTCTGCGACACTACAAAACGCCTAAGTTGGGGAGGTGGGATTATGAGTAAAAATAGAGAAAGGAGAAAAGAAAGGAAAAGGGAGAAAGGAGCTAAACCTTCAAGATTCGTTTGACTGCAACTTTGCGCTTATCATACTCCCCTTCAAAAACGATAGTTCCAGAAGAACCATACCCGAGAACAGTCTTAAAAACAGTCAATCGACCAAGGTGGGTCAAAATATTGTCATCAAACTTCATTTCGCCCCCGCTTCCCCCCTTATTTTCACTCCCTCTTTCTGTAGCTCCATTTCGTGTCATAAAAGGGAGAGAAGAAGGGGAAAGCTCGACCAATTTGACACTTTTCTCTTTGATTGTATCTTCGGATAAGGCAGGGGAAGGAGAAACAGAAAGAAAAGGAGAAGGACAAAAGGAAGGGAAGGGACAGAAGGAACATCTCGATAGAATGGAAGGAATAAGAAGAAGGAGGGTGACTGCAAAAGTAAGCACAGAAGTAACGGGGCTTTTTTTCATCAAATCCAATGAGAGAGGAGAAGGCGATCGTTGCTATGGGAAGAGTGAGATTGGATCTGGTGTGTGTGTGTGTGTATGTGTGTAGATATATATGTGTGTGTGTGACGAACAAGCGAAGGGTGTGAGAGAAGCACATCTTCTTTGGCAAATAAATCCCTCATAGAACCACCGGGCTCCATATTTCTCTCCCACTCTTCTCCTATTTCCTCAAAAGTGTAAAGCCCCTTAATTGAGGAGTTCCGTGCATCATTCGAAACAGGAAGCAAACTAAATGAATCTCTTGTGATAAAAGGGTCCTCACCCACCCCATTCCCTTTCTCACTAAAATTTTGCACATCAATCACCAGAAGAGAGTCCTTATCATCCTGTTGAAGGTGATTAGTGTCGGGAGTCCAAAAGTCAAGGGGAAAAAGTACCACGCTTGAATCAATCAGGCTGGGAGAAGAAGGAGCGATCTTCACGGCAGTCTCCAGAGGGATTGCAAAATACCCCCCTTCTTGTCCATTAAAATAAACGACGTTATCATCAATCGAAGAATGGTCAACAACACCGCCCACAGTCTCTCGATTGCTCTCATTCCAAATCTCGTGTGGATCAATTTTCGGCTCCTGTTGCTCTTCCAAAGATCGATAAACAAGACAAACGTCAACATCGATCGCGTCACCCCGCACCTCAGAATCACCCCCCTCAAGAGAAGAAGAAGCAGCAGAAAAAGCAGAAACAACAGGAGCATCGATTTGTTGAGACCAAATTTCCTTCTTGGAATCTTTGAAGATGAGGAGAACGTTCCCATCCGGGGAGGAGAGCAGAGTGATATCATCTTGGGGGAACTCCGTTCGGATTGTTCCCCGATAGTTGGGGTAGATGGAAAGGGCAGTTGTTGTTGTTGTTGTTGTTGGTACTGGTTGTTTAGGGGCTTCGTAGTCGGGAAAATGTCCCCACGATACCTCGAAAACTGTTTCTCTTGTGTCTTGGTTAATGGCCGTGAGGGTGTAATCGATTCTGGCAACGGATACAACCCTGCAATTTCGATAGGAGATGTTGTTAGTTCATTGATTTGTTTGTTTGTTGTTTGTTTGTTTGTTTCTTGTTGTTACCCGGAAGAAGAGGTGCGCGAGTGAAGGTTATTTTCTCCATTTGATCGCAGGGTTCTCTGAAGACTCCCTGTTTCTAAGTCTAACACGAACAGTGTTGTGCTGAAAACAGATATTCAAAAAAGCGCAAAGTTGCTGTCCTCCTTTTCTCCTCTCTCTTTCCATCTCCTCTCTCTTTCAACCCCCCATTCTTCTTACCTCTTGCTCCCGAGAAAAAGGGTCTGCCCGATGAAAACAGGAGAAGCAGTGGCAAGCTCATCAATCCTCAGATGCGTTTTGGTCACTTCCATTGAAGAAGGAGTGTACACATACAAACTCCCGTCCAAGGAAGGGACAAAATGGAGCGAGGCATTGCTCCCACCCTCCCTTTTACCCAAATCTTCACTCACCCACTCCTCTTTCTCATCCGATGTCCACATCGAAGACTGGAAAAGGTCTCCAGTGGGGAAAGACCAGAGTCTCTTCCCAGTCCACTTATCCAAGCATTGGATAGTCCCGTCAGCAGTGGCTAAAATGATTGAGCTGCGTTTTCTGGTGAGGAAAACAAAAAAACAAAAAAAAGGAGAAAATTGAATCATTGACAAGCAACAGAGGAGGCTTACCTCACAGTTTCGTCCCCTTCAAAAGTAATCAAGCTGGAGAAAGAGCCATCGTCTTCATCTTCCTCGTCTTCCTCCTCTTCTTCAACATCTTGAACATGAACGTGGTCAAAAGCATTTGAGACCTCGACAGCGATAAGAGGAGATTGTTCTACACCAAGATTATCTTCCGCTGCTAACACCAACTCTTCCCCATTTGTTGGGGAGATGAGACAAGAAAGAACAACAGCAAAGATAAGAAAGCAGACGATGAAAGGGGGAAACACATCACCAAAATCTCTCATCGTAAGCAAAACACCAAAAGAGAAAAAGAAAAGAGAAAAAGAATGGGTTAGACAGAACTGAAGTTTGAACTCTCCTGTTTGGCGAAACACTCCCAAAACGTCCAAAAAGGCTCCCTTTTTGGGAGTTCACTGCCTGACTAGAATAAAATATCCCCAACAAAAGGAGAAAGGTTTTTTCTTTGGGCGAAAGAAATTACCAGGAACACTCGACACGTTTTCCACACAAATTGGTCGGTACTTTTACTGCCAAAAATTTTATTGTGGTCGGAACTCCCAAAGTCGGCAAACGAAATACTCGAGAGAAACGCGTCAGATTGTGTCGGCAGGGCGCATTGTATGACGCAGTGGGGAAGGAGAGAAAGGAAGGAGATTCTTTTCTTTAAGGGGGAAAAGAAAAAGAAGAAGAAGAAGAAGAAGAAGAAGAAGAAGAAGAAGAAGAAGAAGAAGAAGAAGAAGAAGAAGACGAAGAAGAAGAGGGGATCTTGAGTTTGAGCTTTTTTGTTTGAGACAGGGTTTGGAACATTTGTGGCCAGCTTTCGCTTTCTCTTCTCAGTGTAAGATATTCCAGCACTGGAAAGAGAAGAGAAAGTGAGAAAAGGAGAAGTGAGAAAATGAGAAAATGAGAGGGCCACCTTCATTCAGAGTGAGACAATTGTCAGGGATTTCAAGGCAGTTAACAGCAGGGATTTTGTAGGTTTTGATCCCCATTCCATCTGCTTTATTTTTTGTTGTTTTCTGGCCAAAAAATTCAATGAGGAAAGAAACACAAACACAAACACAAACACACACACACACACACACACACACATACATACACATGCACAAACACACACACACACATGAAAGCACCTTCAATCTTTTCTTATCTACAAGTCCACCAACACAATAAAGAGTGTTGCTGTTAACACAAGGGAGGTTCTCTTCTGCATCTGGGCTTAAATAAACAACCTCCTTGCAACCCCACTCTTTCTGAATATCCTCCCATTGATGATGATGATGATGATGATGATGATGATGTTGTTGTTGTTGTTGTTGTTGTTGTTGTTGTTGTTGTTGTTGTTGTTGTTGTTGTTGTTGTTGTTGTTGTTGTTGTTGTTGTTGTTGTTGTTGTTGTTGTTGTTGTTGTTGTTGTG
>MUHK01002849.1:0-22830 GCA_002151225.1 Paramoeba pemaquidensis
TTTTTTTTTTTTTTTTTTTTTTGGGATAGAGAAATGATGTATGCTGGTCTCTCAGGCCAAGTACCACCGGAATTGGGGAATTTAAATCATCTTGAAAAACTGTTTCTTTTATTTTCTCTTTTGTTTTTGTTTTTTTGGGCTTACTTTTTTCTCTTAGATTCAGTGCAAACTCCTTCAGAGGAACTCTTGGGGATTGGATTTGTGAAGGTCTAAATTTTTCCTTTCTTCCCTTTTTTTATTTCCTCTTTCGCCCTCTTCCTCTCTCTTTCTAATCTTTTTTCCTCTTCTCCAGTCCCAAATTTCAATTTTGAAACATCAATATTTGACTGCCCTCTCCCAACATGTTGTGCGGAGCCTGGCGCATTTTCCGAAAAACGTTGTAGAGTTTGCTCTATTACAGAATAAGGGTTGTTTAGACTTCAATCTGCCGTGTTTCTTTTTTCTTTGTTTTTTTTTTGGAGAAATGGCAAAATAAAAACGTCAAAAAAAAATCCCCACATCTCGCTGAAGAGGGTATTTGAATGAGATCAACCAAAGGGAGAGGGAGGGGAAACAGGAGAAAAGAGGGGGGGAGGGTGGTGAAATAAGAAGTTTTGGTCAAAACTTTGAAAGGAAAAATTTAAAACGGGATATCCTCAGATTTTGGGAAAAGCAAAAAAAAAATGGAACAAATTCCCAGCCCCCAATAATCAAAATTTTTTCATGGTTTTTCTGATCCAGCCAATATCCTTGATTTTCCTCACTTTCCCAAAAAATTCCCTGTCCCCACTGGCAATATTTGGGGGGATTTTTTTTTCTGGAGGAAAGGTAAAACAAAGGAAAAAGAAAAAAAAAAAAGGAACTGCTTGAGTCTACAAAAACTTTTCTGAGGCAAAGATCTGGCAGTGCAAGTGCAATGCCAGGAAGTTCAGCAACCTCTGTAAACTTGGATTGTGCTTGGATTGAAATAAAAAGAGGTGGAAAAGAGTGAGGCTTAGAGAGTATAAATAGAATACCTCAAGTAGAAAACATTAAGAAAAAGAAAAATGATCCATTTTCTCTTCTTTGCTAACTCCCTGAGTGGTCCTCACAACTCTGCCACAATTGGTACATAGTCACTCACATAGTTCAGGAAACCTAGGACTGACCTAAGTGCTTGTAATGACTTTGGTCTTTCCATTTTGCTAAAACACTTCACCTTCTCAAGTCAGATAGCGAACTCTCCCGTTTGGTCCAACTTCACGAATCGCTCTTAAAACGCACAAAATGGTTCACAAAAGGCTCCCAAAACGTCCAAAATGGTTCATAACACGATTTCTCACAAAATGCCTCTAAAACATGCGCAACGGTCTTACAAAGGCATGTTAAAACGTCCAAAATGGCGTTCTATTTTTTGGGTGTTTTTGGGTATGATTTCCTTGAGCAGAGATTTTTTGTTTGGTTAAATATTGGATTGACGATGTTGGATTTGCAAATAAAAGATTTTTGGTTCTGTGTGAAGGCGTACACAATGGAAACACAGCAACAACAAAAATAAAAAATAAAAAGTGAGGGGGAGAGGAACACACAAAGTGGCTGAGTCGACTCAAAGAACAGGTTGATTTATTTTCCTGTTCTGTTATTCGTCTTGGGAGGCCAACGATGTTCACTCTCATTGCGGAGAAGGAGGAGAGTCTCTACCCTCAAGCTTTCTCATTGCACGATCAACCCAGCCAAGGTCCTTCTCCGTCTTCTTGTCTTTTCTCCTCACTTGACCCATGTCAAAGATAATAACCTTCAAATTTGAATCCAGACCAATGTTTCGCCATGCTACATCATTGTGTACATAACCCCGTGCATCGTAGTCGCTTTCAAGTGCGTTCCGCACCTTCGGCACAAACTCGGAACGTGAAGACCCATCAATGGGTGCAAAAAATGGCATGAGAAGGGCTGGGCGACCACAAACAGTCACCCCTCGACACTTGTAACGAGAATAGACGCCCTTCCACGATGCCAATTCAGCGTCCCGAGCGTTCTCCCGGAGGCTCTCTTTCTCGTTCTTCGCCCCCCCTCCTGAGAAGAAGCATTTTACAACACCCATTGCCAGATTCTCCTTTCCAGAAACAAGGAGGGCACGCCCACCCAAACCACAACCTAAATTTTCCCAAACATAAAACTTCTTTATCTGACAATCTGGAATATTTCGAAAGTCCATCTCCTCCAAGTGCACGGGCTTCTTGAGCGACCGCCATTTAAACCCAGCCAGCTTCGGACCCACCTCTGCGACATACCGGTAAACATTGGATTCGGAGAGAGTCTTCGTTTCGAACATTCGAGCCAACACAGTAACAAGCATCCTCCAAAGTTCGTGGTCGTTCCAATGGAACAGTTTCCGCGAAACATACAATCGGCGTTCGACGTCAGTAGTCATCTCCTTGCAAAGTTTTAATGTGGGATGGTGGTTTGTGAACACTTCCTTGCCTCTTCGTTGGGCTGGCGTCAGTTTCTTTGCCTGGGGTTTTTTTTCAGGTTCGGGTGGTTCCGGAACCATCTCAAGGTCCATGCCAGGAGAAAACAATATCTCATCCATCGCACGTACACCAGAAGACGAAGACGAACATGAAGACGAAGACGAAGACGAAGAAGAAGGTGATGATGAAGACAAAGACAAAGGCAGAGGCTGAGGCGGGGATTGAAACTCACCCAAAGAACAGACATGCCAATCAGAGTAACGCGTGAGGATCCCAAAAATTGTCTCGAGATCGTAGGTCGACTTCAAGAACATCATGTAGTCAAACAATTCCCCGAAAATCTCCGTCTCCTCTCGAACATTTTTGTCATCCAGCTTTTTCACTTCAATCACACCAACAGGGAACCCACCCTCGCAGAGGCACACACAAAGTGGAGCAGAAAAGTGGAAACTGAGAAATAAAAAATAAAGGGGAGAGTGGAAGATGGGGAGGGGAATGAAGAGGAGGGAACCAGCATCGAATCACCCTTCCGCTCTTTTTCTTTTTGGGATGGATTGCCGTCTGGAGAAGGAGAAGTGGTGATTAAATAATCGAAGGAGAGCAACAGATTCGCCCATCAGACCCTTATGATCCATATGAGACAACACAATTTCATTCTCAGCAAGACCGTTGAAGTCCGAGAAGTCTCGATCCGTGATCACCACAAAAAGGTGGTCAGTTGAAACTTGGCACTTTTCATGTTCGAAGCGAACAGAATCGGCTTTCATTACATCTGGCGTGCTTTTCAAGATGAGGCTAGTCTTAGCCTCCTGACTCTGCTTGTCTTGAATGAAAATTGCAAACATCCCACCCTTTGCCAGGCATATTGAATCACAAAAACGCGCACAATCCCCATTCAAGATGTAACCACCCGTCGCTTGGAGCGCCTCCTGCGTCTGGACCCAGGTCCCCTTTTGGACTCGGTTTTTGTACTTTTGAATCAGAGTCTCAGGAGCGGGGGGATAGAAGGAAAACATGAACCACTTCTTATCNCCATTCAAGATGTAACCACCCGTCGCTTGGAGCGCCTCCTGCGTCTGGACCCAGGTCCCCTTTTGGACTCGGTTTTTGTACTTTTGAATCAGAGTCTCAGGAGCGGGGGGATAGAAGGAAAACATGAACCACTTCTTATCGAGTTTCGGGAACCTCTCGCGGTCAATGGGAAACAAATCACGCAAAAAAACCAACCCCTCCCCCTTTTTCGCCAACGCATCACACTTCATTTTGATAAGCGACAAAGAAAACCCTTCGTTGGCGCTTGGATCCAACCCGGCATCAAAGTTACGCAGAAAGGAAGGAACGTTATCTCGAACAGTCTCGTCACACAGAAGCACCAAGAGCGGAATTTGCAAAGGGGCTGGTTCCTGAGATTTTAAAAAGATAATTCCTTCTCTTTCCATCTCGCCAACAGTTTTCCCAAAGAGGTTCTCAGTCCGAGTCACTTCAAAGGGGCACCCACCAAAGAGAGAGAAAGCTAGAAGAGTGGGCACATTTTGAATTTCGCGGAGTGTGGTCTGAAACGCCTGGCCATATTGCTCAATAACACGGTACTTGATCTTCTCAAGAAGATCATTCGGGTTGATGTTGTGGCCAAGTTTGGTGTCACCAAGATTCGTAAAGTAGAAGGTAGGGGAGAAGGAACGCTCATTTGGTCGTCGTCCAATGAAAAATGCAAGCATCTCCACAAACCGAGGAACACCACCCAGGAGACACATCACAAAATTCAACTCTTCTGAGAAAAGGGACTCCAGAGAGGAAGAGGAAGAGGAGGAAGAAGAAGAGGAGGAAGAAGAAGAGGAGAGGAGTGGGTCGTGGCAACGTTGTCGCAGATCCCACAACACCTCCTTGACATGATTGACCTCTAACAGGGGCAAGGCAATCTCTTCAGGGGCTGACCCAGAGGAGACCTTGCAACTGCTGTGCAAGTCCCGAGCATTCGTTCCACTCAGAATCACATACAAAAATCCCACCTTATTCTCGAGGGCATTGACCTTCTTCGTCGCACCCAGCACACCCTGGAGGTACATTCGACCATTCTCGCCCTCCAGTCGATTCGTCTCATCCAAATTAACAATAATCATGTGTTCAGCATTATTCTCAGTGAGTAGTGAGACGACCTCACACAACAGTTGAAAGCCATCAGGGCAACGATCCCACTCCACATCGGCTTCTTTACGCTTTGTGATTTGCTTCGCCAGACGAATTGCAAAGCTTCGGATGATATTGTCGATCTTCCACTCTGTTGGGAGCAACGGATCATCCCCGAAAGAAATCCGATACTGACGTCCAGTGTCCACACACACCTCGATGTTGTCTTTAAAATCCTTGTTAGACACGTTTTTCCACATTACCGAATGAGTGTCGTCATCGATAGCTTTTGTGAAAGCCTTTCGGCAGAAAGTCGTCTGGAAAGACAGAGTTATGACCAAAAGAAAAAATAGACAAAAAAACTGACTTGTTACCTTTCCTAGTCCAGGACCTCCTGAGCAAGTTGTGAATTGAAAGTCTTTCTCCCCGTAACCAAACTTGTAGAATCCAAACTGTTTCTGTGCGTGAACCAGCAATTGGTTGATGCTTTCTTCTCTATTAAGAAACTTCAGATAACGTCCCAGGTCCTTCGAATGATGTAGTTGTCNCAACAACAACAACAACAACAACAACAACAACAACAACAACAACAACAACAACAACAACAACAACAACAACAACAACAACAACAACAACAACAACAACAACAACAACAACAACAACAACAACAAACCAGGGGTGGGTCCAGAATTGCCAGACATCAGGGTTTCAAGAAAGTTGAAACGGTCGTTGTCATCAGTGAGGTTATCAACAAAGATCATTGCGTTGGTCTCATCTTTCAAAAGCAGAAGTGCCTTCACATAATTGGTCCCCAACTGATCCTTCAGAGCCTTAACTGCTTCGAGAGCTTGCGGGATAAAAGACTGAGGAAAAATCATGAGCTAACCAATCAAGCAACCAACCAACACAAGAAAACAAACCTGGGGTGGAGAGGAAGAGGAGCGGGGAGGTGTGTCCATCAACGAAGAAAGAGCAACAAAAAAGACTGCGAAAACAAAAAAAAATAAAAAAGGCGAATGGACAACAAAAGTTGGCTAGATTTAGGGGATTAAAAAAAGGATTCTTAATAATAAATCATCCCAGGCTTAATCGCGTGATAGCGCCCTAAAATTCTTCCCCAATTCTTCCCCCAATTTTTGCAAAAATTTTGTTTTTCCCCACAAATGGTTTGTCTGGGGACAATAAATGGACGATAAATGGACGATATTGTGTGGAAACACATGTAAAATATCGTCCATTTATTGTACCCTTTTTTTTTATTGACACTTATCGTCCATTTATCGAAAGATGGGAGAAAATCAAGAAAACAAAGAAGTTTTGGTGTGTACCAATTCGTTCGAAAGAGGTGGTAAAACGTATTTGTGTCAAGCGTCCCTCCTACCAGAAAACGAATTTTGTTCGGTTTGTTTTCCGAGTAAGCACAAGACGAGAAATAGGCAATTAGACGTAGAGAAAAAGAGGAAAATCGCGGGAGAAAAGAAGAAACAAGAAGCCCGAAAGAAACTACAAGAGTTTCTTTCGGGCTAACAGAAAAGATAGAGAACAAGTACAAGAGTCGTTTCGAGAAAGAGAAGATAAAGGCGATAGAAATCGTGAAAAAAGAGAGCGCAAACGAATTACAAAAGCAAAAGTTTCGACACGCGAAAGAGTTAGAAAAACTATCCGATGAAATCGCCGAGTTAAGAACCAAAAATACGCTCCTGAAAAATAAGTTGCATCAAAATCAGACCCAATCGGGACCAAGTGAGCGAACTGAGACCTGTTTTTATTGTTCTAATTGGGCAATCGCCGATAAAAAGAAGAAACCAGCGAATCCGTGTGAACAACAACGAGAAAGATAATCAACAAACAAAGGGAAAAAAGAAGAGGAAGAAAATAACGATTCATCAGAACGGGAAACTAATGAGGAAGAAGAAGAAGAAGAGGAAGAAGAGGAAGAGGAGGAAGAAGAGGAAGATGAGGAAGAAGAGGAGGAAGAAGAAGAAGAGGGTTATTTTATTGATAATATAAGTGAGACAATAGAAGATATTATCGATGAAGCCATACAATTTCAAATGAAATTAGATGTGAGGTAATATTTTATTTTTATTGTTGTCTTACTTTTACTTATACATCATTTAGTTATGACGGAGACTACTCTGAACACGGTACGGCGCATAGAGTTATTAAACCACTTGAATGGGACAAGGACGGAAAATTTTGGGCGGTTGATGAGACTTTTGGCGGTGAGAAGAAACAATTTTTCTACTTTAAGTTTTTATCGATGGCGCCACAATACAATTATGAGTTTGAGGAAGAGGAGGAAGAGGAGGAAGAGGAGCAAGAACAAGAGGAAGACAAAAAGGAGGAGGTTTGTATTTTATTAACTGTTTGGGATTATTTTTTTATTAAATACTTTTTTTAGGTGTCGAACGACGAGGATAATAAACTTGTGTCATGTGAAAATGATTTGTCAGATTATCTCCATCGACGTGGTGAGGTAAGATGTAATTTGTTGATAAAAAATACGTTGTGTTAACGTTGACAATTTTTTTAGGCACAGTCTTATCAAAAACACACGGTTTCTTCAAATGCTAAAAAGACGCTTAAGAAGAAGGAAGAAAAAAAGGAGGACAAAAGTGATGATGATGACGACGACGACGACGACGACGAAGTTCTTGTCATGGATGAAGAGATGAGAGAATTATTGAAAAACCCTCATCAGTTTTTGAAACAACAACTATCGAAAAAATAAAAGGTTTCATTTATCCACAAAATCATCCCCAAATGTTTTCTTTTTTCTAACTCTCTTTCCTTCCACCATCAATTCATCCAGTTTTTTTACATCTTTTACATCAAATTCTCGCTGTTTTATTTTTTTTAGTTTTTCATCTTGTTGAACAGCTTGATGTTTCCGTTTGATTTCACTCATATCTTCACCCTTCTTGGCGGGATAAGTTGTTCCGGGTAATATGCTTTGTGATTGTCCAATTTGTACTGTCTTCCTTTCTTTCCAACGACCTGGTGAACATTTAAACTAAATGTGTTAATGAAGCCCTTCTTATCAAAGGTTTTATTTTTCTTTTGAAATCTCACATAATCACCTATCTTGTAATCATATTTAATAAGGTCTGTATCATGTAATTCAATTAATGGTACTTGTTTCCCTTTTAATATTGAATATGGTGTTTTATTTGTTGTACTGTGTACAGTATTGTTGTAATTATCAATCATATCAGGTATTGTGTCATAATATTTCACTGTGTCGTTTATGGTCATGTATTTTCGAATCTTATTTAATAATGTTTTATTGAATCTCTCAACCAAACCCATAGTATTCTTACTATTCAAACTTTTTGGGTCATTCAAATGTATTTCTGTGCCCTTCTCATTTAATAACTTCTTCACATCTCCCTTAAATTCATTTCCATTATCAAAAGTGAACCACATCTTTTTAGGTTTTACTTCATCTATTACTTGTTTAAAAAAAGGTGCTATTTCACTTGGTTTTTTTGATTTTATTGGAAATGACCAAGCATATCTACTGAACACATCAATAATATTTAACAGATATCTGTACCCTTTATTCCATCAAGCGAATCGTTGTAAATCCATCAGATCGGACTGAAACGTTCCGGGTGAAAAATTATTACTTTGAATTTTATTGAAGCGTTTAACCTTTTGTGGTTGTTTGAATATTTGATTAACAGGTTGATTAAAATACCATTCTCTTACTTGTTTCATTGTGTATTTGTTGCCTTTTTCTCTTGTTCGTTTGTATAAGTCCTGGACATTTGTCAAACCTTCTTTTGGGTCATAAAATAATTTTGTTAGATTTTCATTCATATTGTTCTATATCATTTTCATCAGAAACTAATTTTCTCAATTTTCCTTTCTCATAACTGTATTTTTGCTTTACAGAGTCATCCATACCTATCTTTCCGACTGTTGCTTTGAATGTACCTTTCTTTGGTACTTTCTGAGTGTTAACCAACTTACACCCTCTCTCATGATACTCCTGAAGGTAATACCCCTCCACTTTTTGAATTTCTTCCTCGCCCTTAACAGTATCTTTTTCTCCTTTTTTTCCCTTTATCTTCTCGCCAAAATACATATTAATTAATTTCTTACACTTCCACTCTTCTGCTCCCCCAGTCTTAAAAATAGGGTCTTCTTTTTCTTGGCAATGCTCTTTAAACCGTTTCTTTGTTGTAGTAGTTGTGTACCCAACATAGTACAAGTTTCTGGTCTCATTATGGCATTCATAAATCTCCCCCTTCATCATTTGCCTTGGTTTTAAAATAGTTGGCTCGTTATTTTCTTTTGCTACATCAAATGTTCTGGCTGTGTAATCAAAATGAATTTTATCCAAACTCCTCCCCCTTGATAATGCTGTATATATTTCATTATATGACATTCTCCATGTTTCATGAATGTTGTATTCTTCTTCAATAGTTGAGCCTTGATACCTATAACATGTAATACAATAGGCTGGTTCAAAATCATTCAAATTAAAATAATTGACTTCATTTTTTGAACTTATCAAAGGTTCCCCATCCTTTTCATTTCTCAATGCCACCTTATTATTTTGTATATCATGTATGTAGTAGATTCTACTGTTGTACACTCCCTTTGTTTTAATATTTTTGTTTGATATTATCTTTTGTCCCACATGATACCCCTTGTGAAACTGTCTATTTACTTCTTTTCTTTTGTCATTTGTTTTTGAAATATTCGTTTCCAAATTTTTTTTTATTTTCCTTGCTTTTAATGTGTTTGGTAATCTTTTGTGTTTCTTTAAATATTCCAATACATGATGCAAATCCTTGTCATATCTGGTGCAACCATCCACATATTTTTTAATCATCATATTGTTATCACACATCTCTCTAAAAAATTTTCGGTTTACATAATCAATGTATCTATTGTGTGTCTCAACAGGTTTGCATTGGTTAGCATCACCATAAAAATGAATAATACAATTGTTTTGTGTTTTTAATTGATTTAATTTTTCCATCCAGTGCAAGGGAGTCATTGAAAACTCATCAACCAAAATGCGATTTACATTATTTAATAGGTTTGTCCCATCTTCTTCTTTGTAAAACTTACTGTCAAATGTGTACACCTTAGTGTCCTTGCCTAAAATTGAAAGAATATTTTGACAGGCCTTGTTAGTAAAACACAACACCATTGTTTCACCTGGGACATACATCTTTCCAAGCAGAGTGGACTTTTGACATCCTGGACCACCAATACCGCAAACACTCATATTTCTTAACTTCTTAATGTACCTCTCTCCATCTCTGTTTCTAATCTTTCCATCCAACAAAATATTATCTCCTTTAAACTGAATATCTTGAATAGGGTTCCAATCTTTCATCTCAGACACAGTGTCATTCCCTTTCCTTGGGAAGAAGGGAGTGTAGATATAAGGTTTCCATTTTTCCGCCTTGTATTTGGTTTGGTCCAATTGATTGATGGTTTTGACTGGGTTTTCAACAAACACAGCATCAGTTTTGTATGAAATTAATTGACTTCCCTCTCCATACACTTGCTCTAACAACTCAATCACACTCCACATACCCTCACATAAAATCTGTCGAAAAATAGGTCCATGGTCTTGTTGCATTCTTGTTTCAATTGTATTTCTTACAAAATACAAGTCATCAAGTTGGTTCATGTGAAAACCTTCAGGGTACATACAAAACATCGCTTGGACTGTTTCAAAATCAGTAGTAAGAAAAGCCTTGTCATCTTTCAAATACCGTTTCCCCATCATTCCAATGAATGCATTACACATAATTTTCGTGTATTTACCATACTTCTCTCTTGGGAACAACTCCAATACTCCCTTAATGAAATCAGTAAGAAGGTCAGGTTTATAACAGAACTCGGCTCTGGCTTCCAAAATAATTTTCTTTTTTTGTAAATATCCTTTCTTTAACAATCTTCTTACAACATTATGAGACAACCATTGTTTCTGAAATATCATTCCACCTAACTGTTCAATTTTAAAATGCTCTACCAGGTATTCACCAACAACAATTTTCCCACCTTTGTATTTTTTTGGACTACTTGCTTGACAAAACACAGGATAGTAATCTTTCATGTTCAATACAGCGTTTGTATAACACATATTTATATCAAATCCTTTACAGTTATCATTTGGTTTGTGGTTCTTAACTAATGTTCTCATTAGGGGTGTGGTGTAGAACCTGTCTAACAATTCCATATGTTCCTTTGTGTACGTCGACTTCTTGTACAACTTTCCGAACTTAATTTCTTGGTATTGGGATGCCATTTGAGCAAACGATTGATTTTTAAAGGTAAAGTTATAACAGTTCAATTGTTTGTACAACTCATTACAAAATTCTAATCTCTTTTCATAATCACCTTCATCTTCAATAACACAACCAGAAATAGGGTGAATAAAAGAATGTAAATCTGAATCTTTGCACTTAATATTACTAATTGTGTAAGGTTGGCATTTTTCAATTACATCTAAAGCAACTTGATGAGGGTCGTCAACCAAAAACACCTCTCCCTTTCTTTTCCCCTCAATCATATCATTATATTTCTGTTTTTCTTCTTCTCTCTTCTCCTTTGGCATCTTTAATACTTTTATTTGTTCCTCATTAAATTTATCTTCATAATGTTTAGCATAACTAAGGTCCATCAAACCGGGTATGTCCTCGTTAACACATTCTTGATTAATGTATTCATACTGGTTTGCATTCACCTTAAACTGTACTTGTACACTACTGTTCAAATGTTTTGATTTTGCTACATATTGTTTTTGAATTTTCTCATTAATAACGTAAATGTGTTTGTTGTTGCACAGATACACCAAGGACACCACTGCTCTATTGGCTGTGTACTTCTCAAATACATTACCATACGGATCCATGGCATAAAGAGAGATGGTGTTGGGGTGGTATCGTTCAATCCATTTAATCTGCTCACTCACAGAAACTCCCTTTTCATAATTAATATTTAATGCACTCATTTCATTCTTTATTTTTTCTTCATTTACTCTCTTCAACTTAGGCTTTCCTTCACAACTCTCTGCAATATGTCGAATAACACATAGAAAGTCATCATATTGTTGTTCAAGGTCAATTCCATTTAAATCATTCAAAAACTTGTATTGTAAACTCACCCTGCCATGTTTAATGTCTCTGAAATACACATTTTGTAAATTAAAGGTTCTAAATGCTATTTTACCAACATCTTCCACTTCATAATTTTCATAAATATATGCTCTAATCTTTTGTCTGATAAATTCTTCCAATAGTTTACCTTTGTAAGAAACAGTTGATAAGTGAAATTTAAAAGCCATACGCTTGGGTACAAATTTTGTTTCACCTTTAAATAATATATAAGGATGACAATCAACAAGTAATATCTTTTTACCTCTTGAGACTTTGGCAAGAATCTTGTCTTTTGCTTTTTGTCCTTTTATTTCAACAGGTCTCATATTTTCCATTCTTTCTATCTTTTTCTGCAACTTATTATAACTCTTTGTATTAGCGTCTGAAACCATCTTGTCAAACTCTGCGGTTTCTTTTTTGTAGTACTTACTTCTTGGTCTGGCGAAATATGCCTCCCATTTGTAAAACTCATTTCGAAATTTTCTAAAATCTTGTTTTAATTTCCGTTCCATTTCTAAATACTATATACTATAGATAATAATATATAATATTATTTTAAGCCTTTTTCAAACACACTCTAAAAGTACACTATTTTTTATTTCTAAATATTTCTTTTCAATTTCCAACAACCTATGATATTCTTGTCTATCAACCAACACTTTGACGAATGTATGATTGTGATAGCCTTCTTCATATTTGCGTGGTCTACCCATTTTCTTCTTCTCTTTAATCACTGGTGGTGAGTTCTTTTTTGGTCTTCCTCTTGGTCTTTTTATAACTTCCTCTTTTTGTACTTCATTATTGTCAATATTTTCTGACATCTTTTCTGATATATTATTATAGATTATTTTTTTATATCAATTTAAAACACACCACAAATATTTTTCTTATTGTTCAAATTTTCATACAACCTTCCACCTTTTTTTTTCCAAACGAATAGTATAAATAGTATAATATGACATTCCATTTAGTGAAAGTTGAGAAAAACAATCGTTATCTTGTCAGTACCATTATAGACGTCAATGATGTTATTCAATATTTAGAAAATAACTACCCAGAAAATGTTGAACATCTTGAAGATGTGAATTTTGATGATTTTAAAAATGAAGTTAGCACAGGAAATAAATATAAATCAGGTCTTTACATAGTTGAACATCCAGATTGTATTAATGTGTATCGTGTATCAACTAACATTTATTATGGATATTTATTTGACACTGCCAAACGAGAAATCAATTTAGTCCAACGCTATGAACTGGTTGTTGATAATAATTAAATAATAATTAAAAATAAAACCAATTAATATATGCTTGATTGGTTTTATAACATCTTATTGTTTTCTACTACATTGTACAGAAATAAAGATATAATAGCACTTGTAAGTAAACCAATATTATTATACATAATTGAAAATATTAATTTAAAAAGACTGAAGTACCATGTAAAAGTTCATTTAATCAATTTATCACAAAGAATACGAATTATTGAACAATACATTTAAGAAAAATCTAACCAAAATGAGCCAAATGGAATACTGACTACTTTTTGGAGGACTTTTTGGGGGACTTTTTGGGGGACTTTTTGGGGGACTTTTTCGGGGACTTTTTGGGGGACTTTTTCGGGGACTTTTTGGGGGACTTTTTCGGGGACTTTTTCTTTTGTTTTGCTTGTTGCTTTTTTACTGGAGCTGGTTTTTTTTCTTTTTTTTTTTGTTTTGGTGGAGAGGGTGGCGCTTCTACTTCAGTTTCAAGAGAAATGTCCACTGTTCTACTTAGTTTATTCTTGTATTGTTGGTAAGCGTCTTTTTCTTTTGCTTCTTTCATTGCTTGTTTGTATGACAATGCATTATCGTCAGCATATTGTTTAACAAATTCAGTATATTGTGTCATTGTAAATTACTATATATAAATTAATAAGATTTTTTTTATACAATAATTATCATACTATATAATATATAAATGAATCTTACAAGTAATGTGGAAAATAGTGCAGGTTATGTGTACTATGACTTACAAATTAAAAATTTAGCCAATAATAAGGTACCTGATAATCTTATTCAATTAAAATTTGACGAACAACGTACATCACCTATAATTGATAGAGCAGACGCTTATGATATGAGTATTACAAGGTTTCAATGTGATACTTATTCACTCCCTATTTATGTAGCAGAAATAAAGGAAAATTCATTAGACAGAGATACAATGTTGCATGATTTAATTCTAATTTATGACAACGGTACTGAACGACGATTTATGGGATTAACATCATTATTTTGGGTACCCATTGATGACACTATCGCTCCACCAATACCACCAAGTCAAACAATAAATGGTTATCAGGTAGATTCTCAATATTATTGGTGTTATGATTATGACCATGTGTTGAAAATTGTTAATACAGCATTAGCAGAAGCGATGGATAAATTAAAGGCAGATACAGTACTCAACCCAGCCATTTACCCTCCAGATTTTGATGATGTACCACCTCCTTTTATGTCTTGGAATGAATCATCTAATATGCAACATTATACTCCAGAGCCGATTTATTTAATACAGCAAATCAACCAACCGCCTTAAATCCATTAATTGAGATTCATTTTAATCCTACACTTTACTCAATGTTTAATTCTCTCCCTATTAAAAAAAGTTTCTTGGTTGACAGTGGAACAGGATATGTTTTAGGTCCTCCAGATTATCCACCTTATTATCAGATTATGGTTGACAACTTCAATGGAGCGAAAACAATTCAGGGATTATTTGGGCAACAAACAGAGCGATTTATTGCAACCCCACAACAATATAGTACAATTTCTGAATGGACACCAGTAAGTTCCCTTGTTTTTACATCTTCCACTTTACCTGTTGTCATTACAAATCTATCAAATCCCCAATTGTACCAAAATAATAATTTAATTCAATTAGAAAGACCAGGAAACAATTTCGCTAATATTATTACTGATTTAATTACTGACGAACAAAGTTATAGAGGCTCTCTTCTGTATGTACCAAGTGCAGAATATAGGTGGATTTCATTAACAACATCACAGCCAATTAATCAAGTTGATATTCAAGTGTATTGGAAGTCGAAAATAGGTAAATTAATTCCATTTACATTACCATCTGGTGGCTCTGTATCTTTGAAGCTATTATTTCGAAAAAAACAGTATTAATTTTTTTTCTTTTTTAAGATTATAGAATGAGTCAAAACCTTTTCCAAGACATGCCATTGAGTGATGCTCAAATTCAACAAGACTATGCACTTCAAAAAATTAAAGTTGTTAATGATGCCGTTGTAGCAAGTCTTCCTCAAGGTCCAGATGCTGGTGATAATCCACCTGGTGCTATTGCTGATTTAAACAGAAGGTTTACTGTTAATGTTGGTGGCACTAATTACTATATGTATGGTTCTGATATTCCTGCTCCTTAAAAATATTAAATACATTTTTGGTTTGTATATAAAAATCTATTTAATCACTATCATCTAAATTTAAAATAAATGCTCCTTTTTCATGTAATAACACCATTGGGTAAGTTCTCATAATTGTGATATGTCTACTTGGTAATTTTTTAATTTTTTTGATGGTCTCCCTATCTAATCCAAAGTATTCCCCAAGTAGATAGTGTAATGCTCTATTTCCTAACGTTTGGGGGAAGATTGTGATGTTGTTGCACTCGGAAAGAATCATTTTGGTGTCTTTTCCATTGCAAGGAAGATGTGAGACGTACACCACTGATGTATTACTGTGTCTTCCGCATTGTAAAAGTGTATCAAGTATGTGAAATAATTTTCCTTGAATGTGTTTGTTCTTTATTGTGTCAACATCATCATAGATTATCAAACAGTTTTTCATGTCCTTTAAACTCAATTCAGTTTTAAGGAAGTTTTCGTCAAGTTTTATTCTCTTAATATGTTTGCATTTGATGGATTTATCTTCTGTGAGTAAACTAAACAAGTAAATTTTTCGTTTGGGATACATAGAATGATATTCTTCTGCAAGTTTGTTTACAAAGAATGATTTTCCTGACCCGCTCTGACCACTAGCATAACTAATGAAACGTTCTTTCTTTTTATTTGGTATTAACTGGACTCTCTCATTTCCTTTTACAACAAGTTCTGTCATTGGGTTTCTTACTTTGGTTTTAGAATCACTGTTTACATAAATAACTTTATTTGAATGTGCTCCACCGGCTTTTTTCACTGGACAAGTTTGAAGATGTCTCACTTTGTTGGCAGGTGTTGTCTTTCTGAAACAAAATTGACATTCATGAGGGTTATTTATCACTTTGTTTTTAGAGTTTCTCTTCTTTTTGGATGCATTAACGTCTTCAATTATTGCTATCACATCACCAAACCCTTCAGTATTCAAACAACTCATTATACCTTTATTGGATATTATATTTTTTGATAATCAATTTTCTTGTCAATAAATTCCATCGTTTGCTCATTTACTACCTCTGTCAACTGTTGAATCACATCTTGTATTGCCAATTTCATTGTTTGTAATGTTGGACATCTCAAAATAGTATCAATTTTTTGTGCCAGTTCTGGTGGTAAGTTATTTTTTATTATGTTTAAGTTGTGAATAACATCTGATTTCTTAGGTTGACAGAAGGGGTTGTTAAGAACTGCATCAATGATTTGTAGATTATTGATTTGATAATTTAATTTTCCAACGTTTGAATTGAAAAAATCTATCATGGTTTGTTGCATTTTTTTGTTCTTTTTTATTTTGAAATAACTGTACAATCGTTTTAGTGCTTTAAAGTACTTCTTCTCTTTTATTTTTTGTTGAAATTGGAACAAAAAGACATCAGTCAACTTGGTGTCATTCCCTGGCATCGTAGAAAAACCATCTGAAAAGGTAAAATAATAATTGTTTGAAAATTCTGTAAAGATTCCATTAATGAGTGCAATGATGTCCATTTTGATGATTGATTTCTGTTGTAGGCAATTAATGAAACTAATATTAATACCATCAATATTTTGAAAACCATCTTTGATAGTGTGTTTGTTCCATCTTACTGGTTGACCTCGAAACATTCCACATTTAAAATCAGTAATGAATACATTAGGACTGTTTTGTGCTTTCATAAATCTTTGTTGAAATTTTCTAAGTATTTCCAGGAAGAAATCATCTGTTTGTATTACTTCTTGTAAATCTATATCTGATGCATATTTTATTTTCACATCACTACTACTCCCTATCTTTTGTACATTCTTTATTCTTAATATATCAATTACTTGATTCCAATGGACTCCCACTTAGGGAAGGTCCAGTGAACTATGAATAAAGGACGCTGTGGGAGGCGAGCAGTTGGATGTGCAGTGTGTTTTTATGGGGAAAAAGGAAGGTGGCGTAACGGGCCATGTCATAGAGGGGCCTGGCTCATTATGCCCTAGGGGGTACAATCGCAAAGGTGCAAGTGGGATGTGATCCTGTGCTCCCCTGCAAGAACAAGTGCAGGTCTGTTAGTGGCATAGAGGTGCACGATTTCTTGTGAACTCAGCTTTGCCTAGGGGGTGTGTAAATATGTCTGATTCATTGGAGTAGCGTGATATCCATTTCAGGATTATCTCTTTTGATTCATATCAATCGTGGATGAAGTGGTAGATTGTGCTCAGTGTCTGGACAACAGGTGTGATGTTGGATGTCTTGCATGCTTTAACCACCGGTTCGTTATTGGATTGTATTTTCATGGGTCTGGGCTGCTTGTGGCCCATGAATTCTAGGATCATTGACATGAATATTGCTTCTTGTGCAGTGTAGTTGATTGCTATGTATGCAGTGGATGCCGTTCTGGTCATAACTTGAGTGGTCCTTCTCGATTTCCAGATCAATGGGTGGTCGTCAAGGTAGATGCAGTAGCTGTAGGTTGTTTTTGCTGTGTATGGGCAGTCTGCGTGTGATTTGTCCAGTTTTGCGGATATGGCCATTGGGGGGGGTTTGTTTGTTTTGTTAATAGGGTAGTGGACTCCGATGTGTGGGTTCTTGGTTAGATATCTGATGAGGTCAAGGAGGCGGAGGCGTTCTTGGTCAGTTGGTTTGTCTTGGAACCTGCAGAGGTAGTTCAGTCCAAATTCGATGTCTGGCCATGTCTGTGTGATGTAGTGTAGTTTTCTGAGTACACTTCTGAATACCCCTGGTTCGTGGATTTGGGTCAATGATTTAATTCTGTGGTTTTTGAGATGGAGGTTGTTGGTGGTGCAGGTATCCTGGGATTTGGGGCTGTCTTCTTGGCTGAACTTCCGCATCAGGGTATTGTGTTGTGCTATATCAGGAAATTTGTCACAGAGTTCAAGAGTTGGTGTGTGTTGGGAGATGATTATTTCATTTTCTTTTTGGGTTATTGTGATGCTGAGGTGATGGTCACATTCTCTGTTGTCTGTGTATCCAAAGAGCTCCTTGAGTCAGTCGACTACTCGTTTCTGGAGTTTTTCGCATGTGGAGATGTTGAGGTTGTCGTCTGTGTTGATTTTTACCCACATTGTTTCGTTTCCTTCCGTGAGTTTGAATATACATGGCTCCTTCTTGCTTTGTTCGAATCCAATGTCAAGGAGTGCCCTGTGGAAGACTTTGAACCAGACTTGTCCAGCGTTGATGAGTCTGTACATCATGGAGTTGAGTCTTAGTAGCCAATCCTCTTTGCCTTTTGGTGGGATGTATCCTTTGGGTTGTTTGAGGTAAACTCTGTATTTCAAGGAGTCGATCTCTGTTTGGAGGTAGGCGCTTGGGATGTCTCCACTGTGTATCCTGAGGTTGCGGGCGGCAGCGAAGGCAATGAACAGTTTGGTTGTTGTCATGTCGGCGCTTGGTGAGGTGATGTTGTCGTGGGATAGATGAAGGTCTTCTTTGAGGTCAAGTTCTTGGCATTCGATTTGGTTTCTCATTTGTTTCCCATCAGCACAAAGCCTTGCTTTGAATTTGTCAATCCTTCCATCCTTTGTTTTTATGCGGAATTTCCATACTCCTTGGAGGACATATACTTCCACATTTTGTTTTTGCAGATTGTTGGGTGGTACAAGTTCCCAGACTTTGTTCTTGAGGAATTTGGCTAGTTCTTTTCCGATTGCCTCCTGCCATTCCTCCTTGTCGTCACATGTGTTTGCTTGTTTGTAAGATTTGGGGGTGCATTGATCAAATTCAGTCTGGGCTTTGAGGGCTTTCGATAGTGAGGCGCGACCATAGGATTGTTGAGCTTTCCCATTGGGTTTTTGAATTTTTCCTCCTCCATACTCCTTGTAGTTTCTCTTCTGGGTGTTGCGGTGCGGTCTTCCTTGCTGTGGGGGTTCCTTGATTGTGGGGCCGTTTCTGTCTTTGTTGGTGTTGGCTTGTTGGATCAATGAGATGTCGTCAATGCTGAGTGCTTCAATGTCTAGGGTCAGGTCAGTGTTCCTGTCCTTGTCAGGTGGTGCTGGTACCTTGTTGTTTGTGTGGTTTTCGTTGGGTGGTTCCTTGGGCATGAATGGGGGGTGGATCTCTTGTTCTGGTGGTGGTGCATCTCCTTCTTTGTTGGATGGCTCCTTGGGCATGATTGGGGGGAAGTTCTCTTGCTCTGGTGGTGCGTCTTCTTCCTTGTTGGTGTCTGGTTGTCCATCTTGGCTGTCATTGTTGTGTTCTGGTGTGGGGGTTTCAGCGTCCTCATCTTCGTCTCCAGGGTTATTTGGTTGGTCGTCTTGGTTGTTGTCGTCATGTTCCAATTCAATGATGATGGCTGGTCCTTGATGTTGTACAGTGATTTCCAGGAAGGAGAAGATACATTTTGTGTTGTTCAGGGTTTCAGGGGAGGGGGTTTTGGGGTCTTCACTTTTCTCTTTGGGTAGGTTCTCTGATGTTATTGGGTTGGGCATTTTGATGAGGGATGTATTGATGCCAAGTTCCTTGTATTCCTTCATGATGGCATCTTTCCTGAATCGTCTTTCGTCGAACAGTGCTGTTGAGCCTTGGAATACTTTGTTGGTGAGAGGGTTGAGAAACCTGTGTCCTTTGCCCAAGGGGCCGAGGTAGATGCATGGTCTTGAGCATAGTGCAATGGCAGATTTCGTCAGGAGTTGAAATTTTGTTCACTGTGATTTCGGGATAAATACAAATGTGATGCATCCGAATGTCTTGACATGTGAGATTGATGGCTTTTTGTGGTTGCCGTAGTACCAGGTGTTGATGGTTTTTGTTGTTTTTCCAATTGTTCTCAGCGTGAACCCAGAGATCCAGTGTGTGAAGCGGTTTGCTTCTGCCCAGTATTGCACTCCTAGTTTTGACTTGAGGAGGATTGCATCAGATATTCCTTGTTGGCGTCTGTTGGCGTTCTTGGCCTCTGCGTTTTCATTGGGGGTGTGTGGGGTGCTGGGTACGATTTTGGCTTTGTTTTCCATGAATTTTTGGAATGCACAGTTGGCACCAACAAATTCTGGTGCGTTGTCACAGACGACTTCAAGGCATTTGTTTCTGGTTACTGCTTCGTTGCGCTCCATTATTGGTTGTATTGCTGTGGCGACGTCAGATTTTCATGTGATCATGTTGCCAAGTAGTTTTGCTGAGGTAGTGTTGCTGACTGTGAACATGTAGCAGTGCCCTTTGCATGATTTTGTTTTATGGTCATGGAGGTCACAGTTGATGCGTTGTCCAGGCAGGTAGATTTTGGGCTTGTTAGCTCCTGGATGGGCATGTTCTGTCATTTTTACAGCAATGCAGATGGGGCATGGGTCTTCAGTTTTCGTTTTGGCGACCTTTTTGGCATCAGGCATGAGGCCTCAGTAAGCTTCGCGGGCTTTTAGCATTTTCATGGTGTTGGCACAGTGTCCTAGGCGTCTGTGCCATATATTGTGCACATTTTCGTTGTCAGGATGGTAGAGGCGGGCTCGGCGTTTTGGTGCTTGTTGTCTTTCTTTTGCCACCTCCTCTTTCCATGTTTGGATCCATTCGTCAAGCGATTTTATATTTTCTTCATCCAACTCTTCTCTGTTGAGGGCCACATCTGTGTGGTCCCTGTTGAATTCATGGTGGGTTGGTGAAGATTCGGGTGGTTTCTTGGGGGTGCTTGATAGGGCGGTGTGTATATTTGGGTCAAGGATATAAATCCTGTCTTTCTGGGGGGCAGTTGCCAGTGTTGTAGTTTGGGACGCATCGACATGTCCTTCAACAATCTTTGCTTGGTTGCTGTCAAATAGGATTGTTATCTCTCAATTCCTGTCACATATTTGTCCCACAGAGACAAGGGGTTGGGCCAGGCCTTCTACAATGTCTACTTCAAGTGTTGGGAGTTCTTTGGAGATCATAATTTTCATGTTCCCTTTCTTGGGGAGGATTGTACCTGATGCGGTGTATGTTCCGCCTTGTGGGTTGCTTTCCCATTTGACGTTGGTGATCCCTCTTTTGTTGGCATGGGAGAGGGGTATTTGTGTTGGGAAGGCAGCAGAGTCAAGGGGGGGTTTTTCGGAGTAACTGGAGAGGGACAGGGTGTAGTTTTCAATCGTTTTATTTGTTTCTTGCTTCCCTTTTTCCTCCAGGGTCTTGTTGGTGGTTCTTGGGCTTTGGTGCTTCTTGGTGATTTCTTCAAAGTATTTTCTGGAGAGGGCTTTTCCGGCTTCAGTACAGGTTGGAATCTTGCAGCAGTTGGAGCAGTGGTTTCTGGATATGTCGCCGCAATTGTGACAGCCACGGTTGTGTGGGAAGCATTTCTTTGTTCTTGTGAGGAGGGCAGTGCTGTTGTTGTCAGGCTTCTTATCTTTGGGGCGGGATGCTTCAAAGTTGTTGACCTTCTCAAGGAGTTCCATGAAGGGCATCTCATGATTGAAGCCCAGAAGATTACTGACAAATGCTCCGACGTCAGGGATGTCCATCACACATCTGTGGTATTTCAGGTGGAGGGTGAAGTTGTCCTTCAAGTCGCCGTGGTTCTTGGCTGTGTCAGCGCATGTGAGGAGTCACTGGCCCATCTTGGAGGCGGTTTCCTTTCCATCCCATTTGAATGTTTCCCAGTTGACTTGAGATTCCCCACAGGATATATCAACCCTGATCAAGAAGAGTTTGTTGAGGTCTTGTAGGGCTTCAATGGGGGTAAGGTATTCCAGCTTGAGGGATAGGTGTTGTTCGGCTTTGGATCCTTGGGGAATTAGTTCGTAGATCCATTGGCCAGCGACGAGGGAAATGACAATGTCAAGATCTTCCTTTATCACCATGTTTGGGTTTAGGAATGCTCCTAATCCTGCGAGGTTGAGGTGCTTGATGACAGCCTGCTTCCACTTTGTGTACTTGATTGGGGTGGCGTCTTTCCCCAGTTTACGATTGAACATCTTGAGGGCTACAGTGATGACATTCTGCGCTTTCCTTCTCTTCACAAGCTCCTTGAGCAAACTGGAGCTGCTTGGGAGAGGGGCTTTTAGGGCGTCATGCTGGGCTTGGGCTTCAGCTTTGAGTTCTTTAATCCGGGCCTCAAGGTTTGCTATTTCCTTTTGCTTCTTTGTCAGGGTGACGAGAGATAGAGACTTCTCTGGGTGTTCTGGGAGGGGTTTCGGGAGCCTGAATAATTGATGATCTGCCAGAGATTATTTTCAGGATTTATTTTGGTTGTTTATCAGTGTCGGAGTTATGGGAGAGTTTATTGTTAGGGCGTTATTTCTAGCCCACAAATTGTTGTTGGTTTCTTTTCTTTCTTTCTTTTAATAAAGTTTTTGAATCAGAAGTTGAGCGTGAGCTTCTCCTGAGGAGGCTTTATCATTTGTTTTTTTTCTGCCAGTAGGAGGAAACGAAACTGGGGGGTTCGCTTTTTTCTCAAAAGATTTTTTGGGAAAAAGTGGGGGAGTTTGAGCAATGTCAAGTTCGAGCGAAAAGGGGAAATCGGGGGGAAAGAAGCTGTCCGCCAACGAACAGCTTCTAGCGCTGCAAGATGCGCTAACATCGGGGGTCTCAGAACTGCAGTTAGCAGCTCGGAGATTGGGGGATCATTGGATAACGATGTCAACGGGGACGAACCAGGAGAAGAGGGGGGCGAAGGAAGCCTATGCGAAAGTGAAGGTAGAGGTCGCCACTCTTGAAGCGGAAGTTGAAGAATTGAAAGATGTTCTTCAAGTGTTGAAGGCTTCCAAAGCAGATAAGGAAGCTTTGGAGGATGGAGATATTAACTCCATTCTCTTTGCTTCTGCAG
>MUHK01002868.1:718-20134 GCA_002151225.1 Paramoeba pemaquidensis
AAAAAATGGAAATGAAAAAAAAAAATAACAAACCCTGACAACAACTTCATTAAACAAGAGAATATGCTCAAAAATTTCTTTGTCTTGGTCGTTATCAACCACTTTGTCCATCCTGTCTCTTAATTCTTGTTGCCCTTGCTTAAATTTCTGAGGGGGGAGGGGGTGAGGGAAGGGAGGAGGAGGGGAAGAAAGGAAAGAAAAAGAAAAAGAAAAGAAAAGAAACCTCAGCATCAAACTCATCATCATAACCAAACTTATCTTCAAACAAAGAAACAGCTCCTTTCAAAAGATCAGCATTATTTTTCAAAGTATGAACGATTCTAAGGACAAAATCGGTTAAGAAAGAGAAAGAGGGAGAGGGAGGAAAAGAAAAAAAGAAGAGAAAGGGGAAAAACCTCATCAAAGACACAGTTTCTTGTTTTAAAGACCTTCTAATATTATCCAAGTGACTTAATTTCTCAGGGTCCCCTAAAGAAAGAAAGAAAAAAAATCAACAACGAGTAAAAGAAAAGAAGAAAAAGAAGAAAAAGAAGAAAAAACCTTTCAAAGCAGAAAAAAGATACTCCAAATCTTCATCTTGGTGATGCATAAAATAATAAACAAACAAAGAAACAATCCCTCCATACGCATACTCCTTAGCTGTAATTTCTCCACTGAAATAAAGAGGAAGAAGCTCTGAAAGAGGGTGAGAGAGAGAGGGTAGGAGGGGGGAAAAGAGAGAGGGAGGAGGAAAAAGGAAAGAAAGAGAGACCATGGGTTTTTCGAGCAATAAACATCAAACTCAAATCATTTAACACACTTCTCACTAAATCTTCTGATCGTGGCTCAAAATACAGCGAATAAACAGTGATCCCATTCCCAAATTGCTCAATAACCTGGGCAATCGTAAGAACGAGGGGAAGAGAGGGAAAAACAACAAAAATAACAACAAACAACAACAACAACAACAACAACAACAACAACAACAACAACAAAAAAACCTTTCTCACAACAGAAATCCCATTAGACTCCAACAACCTCGTCACGGTAGGAAGAGGTAAATTATAAGAATCCCTACGGTGGGCCAACATGACGTGAGCAAGCCCTTCATGACGTGGCAAGATGTGGAAAGCTGGTGAAATTCTTGTTGTGGCTAAATCCATGATCTGAGGAGGGGGGTTGTTGGTGAGAGAGAGAGAGAAAAAAAGGGAAAAAAAGAGAAAGAAAGAAAGAAAGAAAGAAAGTGAAAAGAAAAAGAAAAAAAACATCGCGGAATTGTTCAACGATGTTGCTTTGTCTCCAGGTAGCAAAAGAAGGGGGAGCAATCAAATTAAAATCGGTTTCCTCTGGCTTAATCGAGTCGACAGGAAGTCTAGATGGAAAGAAGAAAAAAATCAATATCTCCCCTCCCTCCCTTCTTTCTCTTCCTTCTCACCTATTTCGATCAACAATGTACAAACAAAGTTGGCGTGTCCCATGGGGGATGGAAGGCCCATTTGAAGTGAGCTGATACAAAGAAAGACATGTTCCTTTGTGTTCTTGAATATACTTTTGGTTTAATCTGTCCACAGATTCTTCAACCCTATGATAAGAAAAAGTTAAAAAATAAAAAATAATAATAAATAAAATAAAATAAAATAAAAAACCTCGTAATCGAAGCGGTGTCAGAGGGGCAAATAAAAAGAGTCCCATCAGTCGTCTCCACGCCATCAATTCTGATGTCCTCAGGAGTTCCATTCGCAAAAGCAACCTTTTGGAAAGAATAAGAAGAAGAAGAAAAAGAAGAAAAAGAAGAAAAAGAAGAAAAAGAAGAAAAAGAAGAAAAAGAAGAAAAAGAAGAAAAAGAAGAAAAAGAAAAAGAAGAAAAAGAAAAAATGGACCTGCTTTGCAGCAATGTATGCTTCGATATGTTTGTACGCCTGTTCAGGAGGAAATCGATTGAAATAGTACGCAGGAAGACCCAAATGATAATAATACCAATCCAACTCGGCCAAAATAAGCTTCTCAGAGTACAATTTGTGCTTCAACAACAAATTTTTCACCTCTTGGTAATGTTCTCTCCTTTTTTCCAACAAACGCTCTGCTTGTTTTTCTTTTTCGGGCTGGGGGGCACGGTCATAATTTTGCAGAATTTCTGTGATAGCTGCGTGTCCTTCTCTGCTGGCCTCATCCATGGCAGTGTTTCCAAAGCGATCTTTTTGGGTGGGGTCTGCTCCCTTGTCCAGGAGGTATTTCACTGCCTGAAAGGGGAAATGGGTGAGAAAGAGAGGGGGAAGGGAGAGGGGGAGGGGGAGAGGGAGAGGGAGAGAGGAAGAGGGCCGTTCAAGAAAGAGAGAGAGGGCCGTTCGAGAGAGAGAGGGCCGTTCGAGAGAGAGGAGAGAGAGAGAGAGAGAGAGAGAGGGAGAGAGAGAGAGAGAGANCCCCCCCCCCCCCCAAAAAAAAAAAAGAAAAGGAACCTGTTTCCCAAGTTGGCTCCCTGCTCACGAAGAAAGTTAGCAATGTCATGTCTCTTAGCATCAAGAGCCTCAGACAAGGGGGTCCCTCCAAATCGATCAACAGCGTTGATGTTAGCTCCACGATCAACCAAAAATTTGACGGTCTTTTTGGTTTTGTTTTTTGGTTTTGGTTTTTTGGGAGAATGAGAAGGGGACGAGGAGGAAGGGGGAGGAGAGAAGAAGAAAAAACAAGAAAAATAAAACAAGACAAAGAATAAGAACAAGAACAAGAAGAACAAGAAAAACAAGAAAAATAAGAAAAACCTCAATTTGACCAGAGGAAACAGCAAGATGGAGACAAGATCTTTTGTCATAATTAAGATAGTTAACACCTCCCCCATCATCCAAGAGCTCTGAAAGAGGAAAAGGGGGTGAGGATTTTTTTTTTCGAAGAAAAAGAAAGTATCAAACCTCTCAATGGTTCAATGTCCCCAACCTGGGACAAAGCCATTAATTTATGGCATTTCACAAGAGCAGTATCTCCCTTGTCAGACGAGGGAGAGGAGGCAGAAAAGAGGAGAGGAGAAGATGAAGAAAGGGGACGAAGGAAGGCCGCACCCCCGGCGGGGAAAGAAGAGCGAGAAAGGAGAGGGGAGGAAAGGAGGGAAGGGGAGGTTCGGGGAGTGGGAGTGAAGACCCTCGAGAGGGGAAGAAGGCGAGAGAACATAGACCCCGACTTATTCGCCTCGAAACAAACAAAAAAAAAAAAAAAAACGGAACGCCGTGCGTATAACGACGCCAAAGAAGAAAAATCACACAAAGCAAAAAATCAAAAAAAAACCAAAAAAACGAGTTGCAAGTTTCCAAAAACACAAAAATTCAAAAAAACCAGCGGAACAAAACCAGCGGGGAAAATACACCAAAAAAATTTTGGGCTGATGAGGGGCTATTTGTCTAAAAATGAAGGCCCCTCTTTTTTTTTTGAGGAAATGAAAAAGTACGGAGCCACTCCGTTGGTTTTTTCTTTTTCTTTCTGTTAGATTGCTTTCTTGGAACGCGGAGCAAACGGAAATGGCTTTCATGTTCTTCTTTTCTCTTCCCCTCCTTTTCCTCCTTTTCCTCCTTTGCCCCTTTTTTTCATCCTTTTTTTCTTTCTTCTCAGGTGGAGTGCCCACTCTTCTTTGGCTGCTGCAACCTCATCCCACTGCCCACCACCCAGACCCCTTCCTTATGCCCGCGTCTCTACTTCTCAACTCTCTTCCCCTATCACAACCCCCATTCTTTCTGGTTTAACTCTTAGGAGAGAAAGGGGAGGAGAGACCTTCTCAAGGAGTTCGGGTTTTTCGGGGAATAAAGCTGTTGTATCTGGTGGGACATGGTTGGATTGGGCGGCTATGCAATCAGAAAGTGCGAAAAGTTTTATTTCTCAGGTTTCTGCTGGGTTGATTGTGCAAGGAGGTCCAACTTTTACTGGGTTGGGTAAGTATTTTTATTTTTATTTTTATTTTTATTTTTATTTTTATTTTTATTTTTATTTTTATTTTTATTTTTGTTTTGGTTTGGTTTGGTTTGTTTGGTTTGATTTGGTTTGGTTTGTTTGTTTGTTTGTTTGTTTGCTGTTGTTCTTTATTCTTCTATTGATCCTTTTTGACCTAGGTCGATTTGTCATGGATATTTTTTTGGAGTCTTTGATTAGAAGGTTTTTTTTCTTTTTTTTTCTTTCTTTTCTTTCTTTTCTTTTTCCTCACTTCACTTTTTAGAGCTGTTGATAACTTTTTGGAATATATCATTTCTTTGTGTTCAACTTCGATCACTTTAGATTCCAGGTCTTTTTCTTTCACATTGGCTCTTTCTGTCTATCTGTATCTGTAGATCTATCATTAACTTTCTTTCTTCTTTGAATTAGGGATGATACTTTCCGTTGGGTTATGGAGTGGATGCGTGAGCACCCTTCAATGGAGGGAGTCAATGTTCGTTGGCTTTATTCCTTTTCTCTTTTTCTTTTTTTTCTTTCTTTCCATTCTTTCCTTTCTTTCCTTTCTTTTCTTTCTTTCACATTAACTCTCTCTTCGTTTCTTCCTCCTTTTCTTTTTCTTTTCTTTCTTTTCTTCAACCTAGAATTTGCATGTGTGCTCCTCTTATGGCTTGTATGGTCTCTCTGCTCCAGATGAAGATGAGGTATCTTTTTTTTTATTTGTTTGTTCAAAAAAACCCAACCTTTTACCATCCCTAACTCCTTTTTTTTCGAAGGAAATTGTTGGAAGTCAATCAAGACCACTTTACTTTTCTCCAACAATTGGTTCATTGTTACCCAGCCTCTGTGCCCACATAACTTTTTTCTCATCAAAAACCCCACACAGGAAACCATTGGATCACTCACAATGGGAAATGGCTTCGTTTTTCGCGAATTCGGGGCGATGTAAGTTGTTCTTTGTGATTTTCTTCTTATCTTTTTTTTTTACCCACACCACTCTTCCTCCTCTTTCTCTTCCTTCCAGGGAGGGCAAGCAAATGTGATCAGGGAACAATTGGTGATGAGGATGTTTTTCGCCAACAAAGATTTGTTGAAGGGAGTTGTCTTTGAAGCTCAAAGAAAGGCCAAAGAAAGGTTCTAGAATCCTGCCTATTTTCCTTTTTTTCTTTTTGCTTCTTTTTTTCTTCTTTTTTCTTTTTCTTCTGAAATTGGTCGCCACTTTTAGAGAGAAAGTTTCAACCTCGATTTATATCCCAGACAACATGGGCACCTGGGTTCGTTCCTGTGGTAAGGCCAAACGCTCTCTCTCCTCTGTTATCCTGGAGAAGGGGATGGTTGAGGTTTTTTTCTTCCTTTTTTTTTTTTTTTTTTTTTTTTTTTTTTGCATCAATGAACTCATTCACTCCCAGGGGAATTGTCCTTGGATATTTACACAATCAATTTGAGCAGTCATCTTTTGAATGATGAAACACTCACTGAGGTTTGTTCGGTTTTATTGGTGTGGAGGAAGAAGGGTGGTGGGTTGGGTTTTTTGCTGACAAAAAAAAACCTTCGTAGTTGCTGGCAAACACACCAAAACATTGTCTTCTTCTTTTGGAAGATGTTGATGGTTTCTTTCCCTTTTCCTTTTTTTTCTTTTCCTTTTTTTCTTTTCGTTTTTTTTTTTTTACCTTCTTTCTTTTTACCTTCATCATTAGTCGCCGCTTGTTCTTCCAACCAGGACCGTATTTCCTCTGTTACTCGCTCTGGTCTCCTGAATGCTATTGATGGTGTTGCTGCTATTGAGGTCTCTCTCTGTCTCTTTCCTCTCTTTTTCTCGTTTTGTATCCTTCTTTTCCCTTACCACTCGTTCCCCTTCTCCCTCCTCCGCTTCCCCCCCTTTTCCTTTTCCTTTCCTTCTTTTCTTTTCTTTTCTTTTTCTTTTTTAGGGTCGCATCTTTTTTATGACCTCTAACTCCCCTGGGGTGTTGGACTGTGCCTTCCTTCGTCCAGGTTTCATTTTGTTTTCTTGCTCTCAATACTATTTTATTTTATTTTATTTTATTTTATTTCGTTTTGTTTTTTTTATTTTATTTTATTTTATTTTATTTTTGGGCTCTTCCGCTTTTACCCAACTCAAATTTATCTTCGCTTAGGTCGTGTCGATGTGAGAAAACATTTCTCCTTGGCTACCTCTGAAACAGCCGGGCAAATGTTCAGCAAGGTTTGTTGATATTAGTATTGATATTGGTATTGATATTGGTATTGGTATTGGTTCTGAAAATTTTTGTGCAGTTTTTCCCCGATGAGCCCTCTCGCCTTGCGGATCAATTTGCTGCCAGTTTTGAAGATGATGTTGTGAACCTGGCAACTGTTCAAGTCTGTCTTTTTTTTTGTTTTTTTTTTGTATTTGTTTGTTTGTTTGTTTTATTTTGTTCTTTCGCTCACTTTTTGGTTCTTCTAGGGATTTTTGATGGCTCACAGGGATGAGCCAGAAACTTGTGTGGTCGATATTGAAAAGTTGTTTACAGATGCCCACAAATATTCTATTGAGCAGCCTTCCCCCTCCCCCCCCTCTTCGTCTTCTTCTCCCGCCTCTCCCTCTCCCTCTTCTTAGGTCTCCCTTTCGTTGTTTTCATTAAATTGATCTCAATTTCCCATTTTTTTTTGTTTTTATTCGGCAACCGCATAACATACCCGGGTACATTTTTTGTTTTTCTTGACCTGGAAAAAAAAAAATCAGAAAAAAAAACAGGGAGGGGAGAGAGGGGGGGGGGGATAGGAGAAAAAACCTTGGTCACTTTGACCTCCTTCAATTCTTTCACATTTTTGAGGTGTGTACCTCCACACCCACAGCTCTCCCCTCCAAGTGATACCACCCTCACAGGTTCATCCTGGATTTTTTTGATTTTTGATGGAGGGTGAGAAGGGAAGGAGGGAGAGAGAGAATGAAGGGAAAGGGGAACAAAAGGGGGGGATGGGAGAGACAGAGAAAGGACCTTGGCAAGATGGGGAGGGAGATAGCCAAGACGATCAAAAGCTGTATTGTACTCTAAATTTTCGACTTGAACAGGGAGTTCTTGTTCAATTCTTTTTTTCATTTCTTCTTCCAAAGCTGCCCTTAGCCCTTCTCTCAAGTTTTCTGGAACAACTGCGTTGTACTGGAGTTGTATGAGAAACCAATGTGAGCGGAGAAAGAGGGAATATAAACAGCAAGAATAAAAAAAAGAAAGAGAAAGTCCCACAACACGAACAACAACAGCAACAAAAACTACTCTTCTTCTCCCAAAAACAAACACAAACCAAAACAAAAGAAAAAACAGAAACTTTCCCCAAATATTCCTCCAAAACTAAACCCCCTCCCCCTCCCCCCTCCTTTCCTCTTACCTCAACCCAACAATTTCCCGGAAAATGGCAGCCCTTTCCAGGAATCAATGGTTTCTCCCCCTTCACTTCACTGCCCAAAGAAGCCAAACAAGCATCCAGCAAATGCCCAGCTGTGTGGCATTTAGCATGTTTTTCTCTCAATTTTTGGTCAATTTCTACTGTTATTTCTTGTCCTTCGGTGAACTAGTATTTGTTGTTTGTTGTTGTTGTTGTTGGTGGTGGTGGTGGTGGTAGTAGTGGTGATGGTGATGGTGGTGATAGTGGTAGTGGTGAGTGTTTGTCGGTGTTTTTGGTGTTTTTTGGTGTTTGTACCCTTTTCTCTACAGGTGTGTAAGCTCCCTCATGGTGGACCTCTTTCCCCACCAACTTAATGCCAGTGACTTGAAATTCGACCCCCTCTCCTTTGATGATTCCTTCATTTTCGAAGAAAGATGAAAAAGAAGAAGGTCAATTGTAAGGGCAAAGCAAGAACAAAACATAACAAAAAACAAAAAAACAAACCAACATCAGCAGGTTGACCTCCTCCCTGGGGGTGAAAAATTGTTTCATCCAAGATCACACACTCTTGCCCACCTTCTTCCCCAGCAAAGACAACCTAAACAAGAAGAAAGAAAATTGATGAGCAAAAAGAAAGGGGAAGGAAAGGGGGAGTGACCTTGGCTGGAGAAGAGAAGAGATACGTATCACCTAACCACAGTTTCTTTGTTGCTGTCACTGTTCTTTCGGCCATTCTTGAGAACAATCGTTTGGAAGAAGGAGAGAAAAGAAGAGAAGACAATCAATCACTTACAAAACGTCCAAAATGGTTCCTAAAACACTCACAAAACGTCCAAAAAGGCTTTTAACACGATTTTCGCACTGCATGCCTCGCAAACACACAACGGGTGTGTGAAACGATCAAAATGGCTTTCTGTTGGGAGAATAAAATGAGTTCCATGATATTCTCACGGTTATTTTCAGAAAAGCCAGAACTTCCAACAAAACAAAAAATAAAAAAGTTTGAAAAGAATAAAAAGAAGAACCCCACACAAAGAAGAAATCTTCATAAATTGAGGCTTGACACCAAGAGCGGCAATAATCCCTTTCGGAAGGACCACCTCCGAATCCGCGACAAATGAAAAGGAAATGTTGACCAATGTAACACAAATTTTAACGTGTGCCAGATCGTGAGCTCTCCCGTTTGGTCCTGCTTCACAAAACACTCTTAAATCGTTAAAGAGATTAAGGTTTTGTCCACTGAGTTCAATTTTTCTGCTCCTTTCATATTTCTCACATATTAGAGTTCAGCCAAAAAAAAAAAATCACACTTTCAGAACCGCTTCCCAAGTGTCATGAATGACTTGTTTCCAAATCTCAAATTCCATGACACCCATATGATACTCTCTCCTTCGCCTCACCGCAAAAAGTGCAAACGTGGACACTGGCCAAATGCTCAGACCGTTGTATCACTTGTGGAACGTTTAATCTGTGCTAAACCACGTACTTTGTCTAATCTGTCTCTGCTGGTGTTCTTTTTTCTTGCAGTAGTTCTCACACAGTTGTTCCGTGTGCCTGAAAAAAAAAAAAAAAAAAAGCGATTTGATTTCTTTTCATTTCTCTTGAAAAAACAATTTAAATAAATTCTAGTTCTCTTTCTCCTTCTCCTTCTCCTTCTCCTTCTCCTTCTCCTTCTCATCCAGACAAACCCCTAAATTCCCTAACAACAACCGACAGACAGGGGGGCACTCCCTAACCTGGCTTGTGTTGCTGTTGGTGGTGGTGTTGGTGGTAGCGGTGGTGGTGAACTTCTTGTAAAGTTTCTTAAGGTAGAAGGTGGTCGCACAGCGGATATGAGGGGAGGAAGAAAGAAGATAAAGAAAAGAGAGAAAAAGGTTGTCAAACAAATCTTGACACTCTCCTGGTTGAAGAATGTCTCCCTTTTCTCCCTTTTTCCTTCTCTCTACCCATTCCCACCCCTTCCCACCATCTTTCTCTGGATCTCCCCATAAAACTCCTCCCATCACCCTTCTCTTCCACCCTTCCGCCGCCTCCAACAACAAGTACAATTTTCGAAAAAGGAATGGAATGTAGGAAAAAAAGAAGGCAGGGGAATGGGAAGAGAGAGAAGAGAGAAGCCAAGGGGAGATGTGGGGAGAAGGGAAGGGAGAGGAGGGCGGGGGAGGAAAGATTTGGGAGGTGAGGGTCGAAAGGAGAAAGGAGATGATTACTTTTTCTCTTTCATCTCGGTGAACCTCGTCTTGTTCAACAAAAGCATCCAAGTTTGGAAAGTCATTGGTAAAATCTTGTTGTTGTTGTCGTTGCTGTTGTTGATGTTGTGGTTGTTGCTGCTGCTTCCGCCCCTGTTTCCCCTCAAACTTTCCTTTTTTTGAGGGGATAACAAAGTTAGGAGCCTCTTCCCTCTTCCTCTTCTTTCCTGCCCCCTCTCCCCCCTTTTCGCACTCTCCTTGATCATTTTTCAGAAGTAAGATAAGAGAAATGGCAACAATTTCCAGGAAGTTTTCTTGATTTTTTGCCATCTTTTCGACAATTTTTTGGTAGTCGGAGAAGAGAGGAGAGGAAGAGGAGGAGAGCTTGGAGAGAAGACAACGAGAGACGCTGATTTTGATAATGAATTCGGGCGTAAACTGAAGAAAAAATCAAGAGGGAGGGGACAATGAATAAATTAAGGAGAGGGGGAGGGAAGGGAGAGAGAAAACTCACCTGATAACCAACATCAAGAAATCGGGTGGGGTAAATAGAAGAAAAATGGATGCGACGAGATGGGGTACAAGAAAAAACAGAAGGAAGCAAGCCAAAAGAAGAGGGGGAAAGAGGGGAAGAAGGTGGGAAGGGAGGGGGGAGAGAGGGGAAAGGGGGAGGGAGGGTTTGAAGAAGGGAGTCGGAAAAGGGAGCAGCGTAGACTTCATATATTTGTTGGGTCGCGTGAAGCTCGGCTCGTTGTTCTGCAATCCTTGTAAGATCCTAAAGGAAATAAAAGAAAAGGATCAATAAAAGAAGGGAGGGGGAAGGGGGAAGAAAGAGAGACCTTTAAGAGTGCTGCACGACCATCAATTTTAAAATATCCATCCATCACACGAGCAAGAAGAGAGGGAGAGAGAGAAGGAGAATGGAGAAAGGTTTTGAGAACAATGTGAAATGGACAAAGAAGAGCGCTGGGTTCGAGGCCAAGTTTCTAGAGGGGAAAAGGGAGAAATAAGAAAAGAGAAGGGGGAAGAGAAAAAAAAGAAAGAAACCACAAGGAGAGGGTGCTGCACAATTTTCTTTTCCAAAGTTTCCCGGAAATAATCTTCTTCTTCTTCTGTTTCGCCATTTAAATCGATCACCTTCAATGTTTTTTTGGAAAAAAATAAATCAAAAAAAAAGGAAAGGGAGAGGGGAAGAAATGAAAGAGGGAAGAAGAAGAAGAAAAAACGTTGTCCAGGTAATGTGCCCACTGCATAGCTCCGTCCAGATCTTCCGTTTCACCTTTTTGAATCAAAAGTAACAATTTAAGAAATTCTGTGATATGCTTTTCAATTGTTTTGTTGAGCGTGAGAGAGGAAGAGGGAAAGAGAAAGAGAGAAAGAGAGAAAGAGAGAAAGAGAGAAAGAGAGAAAGAGAGAAAGAGAGAAGAAAGAGAAGAGAAGAAGAGAGGAGATACTTGCAAAAGCTTCGCCATTTCTTCTTCTTTGAGAAGAGCTTCTTTGGAGTGGGAAGAAGGGGAAGAAGGGGTGCTTTTGCGACAGATGGAAGTGGAGGAAGAGGAACAAATGGGGGAAGAAGAAGGGATATTTTTGTGAGAGGCGGGAGTAGAAGAAGAGGAAGAAGAAGAGGAAGAAGGGATGCTTTTGTGAGAGGTGGAAGTGGAAGAAGAGGAAGAAATGGAGGAAGAAGAGGAAGAAGAGGAAGAAGAGGAAGAAGAGAAAGAAGAGGAAGAAGAAGAAGAAAAAGAAGAAGAAGAAGAAGAAGAAGAAGAAGAAGAAGAAGAAGAAGAAGAAGAAGAAGAAGAAGAAGAAGAAGAAGAAGAAGAAGAAGAAGAAGAAGAAGAAGAAGAAGAAGAAGAAGAAGAAGAAGAAGAAGGGTGAGAGGTGGACGGGGAAGAAGAGGAAGAAGAGGGGATATCTTTGTGAGAGGTGGAAGTGGAAGAAGAGGAAGAAGAGGCATTTTTGTGAGAGGTGGAAGTGAAAGAAGAGGAAGAAGAGGAAGAAGAGGAAAAAGAGGAAGGAGAAGAGGGGATCGTTTTGTGAAAAGTGGAAGATGAATGAGGATAATGGAAAGAAAAGGAGGATGATACTGAGAGGGATGAAGAGGAAGAGGAGGAAGAGGAAGTGGCTGATGAGGAGGATGAAGGGGAAGAGGAGGAAGAAGAGGAAGAAGTCGAATCTTGATGAGACAGCGCTGTGTTAGGTTTGTTGGAGATGGAAGTGGAAGAAGAAGAGGAAGAGGAAGAGGAAGAGGGAGCACGGCGCCTCGAAAGATTAATCTTTCTATTTGGCTGTCTCATTGTTGGAAGAGGAGCCACTGGCCAGAAAAACAAACAATAATGTCGAAAAACCTTCCCACCCCCGATACACCTTGCAAAATGGATGTTTTCGAACTTATTTTCGGGAGAAAAAACGATTCGTTTTTCATTTTTGTGACTTCGGTTGGGGGGGGGTGGTTGGGCTCGTGGGTGGTTTTGAACATGGAGCATCGAGTTCGTTTCCCTTCTCCTTGATATCTCTTCTGTCACTCACTCTCACTCCTTTCCAGAAAGAAAGCGACTCGGAGAAGGACAGTAATCTGCACGACGATGTTTGTGAAAACCAACACGATCAAAGACCACAGCAACAACAGCAACAACGCAAACAACAACTAGTCTCACCCTCTTCGTTGGACCGTATGGACAAAATTGTGTTGGGTTCTCTGGCGTGTGTTGGTGTTTCTATTGTCGTTTATTACTCATTTTTTCGTTTTCAAAGATGGTGGTTTGCTCCTTATTGGCCAGGGTGGCTGATGGGGCCAATGTAGTGGGTTGTTGTGGTGTGGTGAAACCATCATTAAAGTAATATTTATCCTCGAAAATGTTCGAGGAGATCATTCCCTTTTTCTTTTTTCTTTTTTTCTTCTTCTCTCGTGCGCAATATTCTTTTTTGTTTTCTCTTTTGAGTTTTTTGTCGATTTGACAGCAGCAGGGGCACTGCCATGGCCAATTCGCCCTCCTTTTCTTCCTCTTCTTCTCCCTCTTCTTCCACTTCCACCTCTCACAAAAGCGTCCCTTCTTCTTCCTTTTCCTTTCCTATCTCTTCTTCCTCGTCCCCCCCTTCTCCTGCAATTTGTTCCCCCCAACGTCCCCTCCTTTGTTGTTTCCTTCAAACAAAAACTATGGTGCTACAGAAATAAAAAAGACGGTTCCAGCACAAATTTTCGCTAGAACACGTCCTTTGTATCTCTATCTTGGTCGCGTAAAAGAGAGACAAAAGAAGGGAGCGGGCAAGACCTCTATCTAGCTTCCGTAAATGCTTGTATGCGTCTTTTTCATCTCCGCCCTCATCTTCTCTATCTTTTCCTGAGCCTTCAACTCCCTCTGAGTGCATAACTTCAAATGTTGGGGGAAAAAGGTTCACAACAACTCGAACGACTCTCTCCATTGACAAAAATTCGATGTTCTTTTTTCTCTTCCTTGTTTCTGGCAGCAAATCTTCTTGCTCAAGGGAGTTCTCAAATCATCAAAAATTCATTACATTTGGGTGGTGTGGGGGTAGTGTTTGTTGTTGTTTGTTGTGGTTGTTGGTACTTCTTTTTTCTCCCTTTTTTTTTCATCATGATTTTGTTTCTCCATTTATTTATTTTCATTAGGTCCCAAAGTATTTCGAAGGACGGAAAATCCTTTGTTCCCAGAGATTGAGGTGAGTTTTTTAATGTGTTGTGTTGTGTTCTGTTGTGGTGCTGTGCGATATTGTTTTTTTTTTTACTCTCCACCAAACCAATTCCCCACTCCCATTCCCTTTCCTCAAACAATTCCTCAGACTCTTATCAATACACAAGTTGTGACTATTTTTACCATGTTACCGGCACCTCATACCAAAATAAATAGGCCCAATTCTGAGCAAATTCTTCTGAACCGGTTCTTTTTTAGCTCTTAGCCCGGTTTAGCTCAGAATGGGGGGGCACCAATTTTTGGGCCATTTATTATTTGCAAAACATATCGGGGCGCTGCAAATAAAATTGGGCCCAATTTATTTTGTCTTTTCTCGATTGAAAAAAAAATCTGTCTTAATAGGGGGTGGTGGAGTAGAGAGGCTGTTGTCTCTTCCATTCACTCAAATTTTCAATTTTATGTCGAACCTGAAAAAGAAAGAGAGGTATTGTGAGAGTGTGTACGTGTGTGTGTGTTCTATGTGCATTGTGTCTCTGTGTGCATGTTTGTGTGTGTGCGCCCAAGTGTCACCTCATCAACCAAATGGTCTTCACCGACTTCAGTTGGTCCAATTTGGCCTGCTTTTTCAATAGGATGTTGGTTTCCAAAAATTTGTACAATCAATTTCCTTCTTTTTGGTGCCTTTTTTGAGATGTATCTGTTTGTTTGTTGTTGTGTTTGTGAGAAAAGAAGGAAATGGTAAATCTTTAAATCTTTAAATCTTTAAATCAAAAAAATAAAAACGTGTGATAAAACTCCAGGAGGTCTTGCTTGGTGAGCTTTTTCACCGCCTCTGCCTCTCTTTCTCTCTTATCAAACCCTTTCAAGCCGTGAAAAATTTTCTCCCAAGCACGATCTAATGTGTTATTGTTGGTGATGGGGTGATTTTGTTTGAAGTTAACACATGCAGGCAAAAACTCGCCCGTTCTTCAAACTCAGCCTCCTTCTCTTTGCACACCCACCAGCCCAACCACTCTCCCACCCTCCCACAAACATGTTTCTTGACGGAGCTGGTGATCTTTTTTGAGTTTAAGAGTGACAAGAGATTCAGCAATTTCGTCAAAAGTTTGTTGCGACATTTCATTTAAATGTTTTTCAAAATTTTCAAGAAAGGATTCGATTCGCTAAATGAAGACTGTTATTTCCTTCACACATACACGCACACACACACTCACATTCATACTCACACTCATACTCACACTCACTCACGCTCACACTCACACTCACACTCACACACCTGCTCAAGAAATTGAGGATCAGCCACAGATGATTGTACTGTGATTCTCATAGCTCGGCTCAGTTGAAATTCTCTGCAAGAAGCAAACACAATGTATCCAAGCTGTTCTTTCGTTCGGAGATTGTCATATGCTGGTTCTGTGGGAGGTAATTTGAGTTGAGGTGAAGAAAACAATAAGAACAAGAACACTACCCCCACAACCAAACCTCTCAAAACCCGCTCAAACAAATCCGAAATCGCATTTTTCTCAATTGACTCTTCTCCAACTTGAAGAAAAAACATTGCACAAGAATTGCCATTTTTTGGGTTGGGACAGAGCTTTTGCACCAAGGTGGTTTCCTTTTTGGGTAATTTTATTATCCTTCGATCGGGTCTTTGGGACTGGGGAGAGGAGGGGGGAGAGAGGGGGAGGGGAGTGGGTTGATTATATAGTGAGTCTGGTGTGTGGATGTGTGTGTGTGTGTGTTTATCTGTGCTTCCAAGAAATGTGTGAATACAAACCAACGGAAGGGGGTGAGATGATACAAAACAAGTCTCTATTTTCTTCATAAACTCTGCTGCTTCAGAGGAGGTGATGTTTCCGTGCATCAACCCCTCGATTTTGACGTGGGAAAATAACAGTTTTTGGATGGTGAAGATGTCCTCTGTGAGGAGGGAGGGAAGGAGGGAAGAAAGAAGAAAGGAAGGAAGGAAGGAAGGAAAGAGTCACTACAACAAATAAGAAAGAAAACAAAACAAAACAAAACAAACCAAGAGTAAGGTTTTTAATAGATTCGATTCTTTCTTCAACAGTCCAATAAACTTGGTTAAAAATGGCCTGTGGGAGAAAAACAAAGCAAACAAAAACGAAAATAATGGCAAAATATCAATATCAGAGAAAAAAATGAGAAAATACGAGAACAAAAACAAGAACAAGAACAAGAACAAGAATATTTTACCTGGCCTTCAGAAGAAGCTATCTCCCAAGGTTGTTGATCTTTCACATTTTTCATGTCTCGCAGGTATTTTTCCTAAAATTTCGATTTATTATTCTGATTTGATTGTATTTGGTTTTTGTTTGTGTTTTTTTTGATGAACAAAAACTTACCCGCAAATCATCAAATCTCTCCTGAGTTGGACGAAAACCTAACATAGTCTCAACAATTTTTTGAGCAAGAAAAGGCATTTTTTCATCAAATCCTGATATTTTCAGATCTAAACCCGTGTAATAATTCCCAGCCTTGATAGAAAATGGGATGAGGAAATAAAAGAAAGGATTTAGACATGTTAAATTAAAAAAAGAAAAAAAAGAAAAAAATCAAACCAAACGAAACGAAAGCCCACAAACAGTTGCATCATACACCTCTTCATTTAACTCATCATCACACAACCTCGCAAACAAATTCATGCCGTCCAGGCCCCACGGAGAATGAATCGCAAGAGAGTTAAAAAAATGAAGAAAACAGTTCATTTTTGGTAAATTAAACTCGTTATCTTGCTTGTGATGAAGACAAGCAAGTTTGCTCTCGAAAATAATTTCTGGATCTCTTCTTTCTTTCTTTTTTTCTCTTTCTCCGCTTTGTTGGTGGAGGGGTTTGACGGTGAGATTTCGGGGGATGTAAATGTTGGGGTTCGGTTCGTGGAGGTTGTTGGAGTTGTTGTTGTTTCTCCATGACTCAAGTGTTTGCGGAGAAAACGGCTCTGAAGTGTATTGTGTTTTAAACCATCTGGAAGAAATAAGTCAATGAATAAATAAAAAAATATGATCTTTCCTCCCTATTTCCCGGAGAGAAAAGAAAAAAAAACCTTTCTTCTTGATCTGCAACGTCTGTAAATTTTTGAGAAATCAAAAAAGCAAACATATTGTCAGGGGTCAGACACTCCATAAATTTCGCAATCAATTCTTTGTCAAACTCAGTTCCTGAGAAAAAAAGAAAAGAAATCAGGAAGGAAAGAAAATAAGGAAGAAACTTAGAAAATTAAGAAATAAACATTTATGAAAAACCTGACAAAATCCACCCGCCACTCACAATATCTTCGGCATCATAAATCTAAATGGGAGGGAGGAGGAGGAGAGAGAGAGAGCAACAGAGAAATGAATAAACGTGTTGACAAATAAAATAAACTAATAAACAAAATAAATAAACAAAAAACCTGCATATTCTCACACAAACTCCCCACATACTGCTTCGCCTCCACCTTCTCCATCTCCTCAAATTGCACTTCCTCCACATCCCTCATCTCCTCCCACACCCACTCCTTCACCCCCTCCTCCTTCATCCCTCTCAAATACTCAAACACTAACCCCACCACTTCCTCCCACTCATCACACCCCTTCTCTGTGAGAGTTGCTGTCACTGAAAAAACAGAGAAATCTGGGAGGGATTTGGACGTTCCGGCAGACAATGATGTCGCTAATCCTGTTTTTTTGTTTTGTTTTGTTTTTTGTTTTTTGTTTTTTTGGAGGATAAATTAAAGGGATTGAATGGGGCTTCTTGTTCTTCGGGTAAAAGAAAGAAAAAAACCTTTTGATTTGAGGGCTTTGTTGGTTTGGAGGGGAAGGAAAGAAGAAGAAGAGGAAAAGGAAGGGGAGGAGGAAATGAGGGAAAACGAAAAATTTTAGAAATAAAATGACCCAGTTTCAAAACAATAACAACATTCTTTAAAACCTGACAAAACACTCCCTTTCCCTTCATGCCCCAAAAGATGAGAAATATATCTCGATGGATGTTTTTTGTACAATTTTCGAATTGGCGGAGCTGGGAACTGGATGCGAATCTGGCGCAAATCTCGAATTGGAACAACCTTGTACAACCTCCCCAAAGTCGCCGAAAGAAACGGTTGTGGGATTTCTATTTCTTCTTTCGTAGCCTTGGTGGTGGTGTTGTTGTTGTTCTCCCAAGGCGGATAAGGAGGCGAAATCCCAGTTGTTTTAATGGCAGAAAACTTCGTTTCCACCCAATTTCGCAAAGTAGGGAGGGAATCCCTCCCCACCACCGCCAATTTCATAATCGAAGCAGAGTAATGTTGAGAATAAAACTCTTTTAGACGTTCTCGGACGTCAATTGATGCCTTTTCTGGTTCATGTTTGAGGGTAAGGAGGTTTCCTGTTCCAAATTTGGAGTAGGGGTGGGGGGGGTTGATGAGGGATTTGAAGAGGTAGTGAATTCTTCGGGTGTCTGTCTGTTTTTTGGGGGGAGAAGGGGAGAGAGAGAGAGAGAGAGAGAGAGGGAGGGAAGCAANGAGGGAGAGGGAGAGGGAGAGGGAGAGGGAGAGGGAGAGGAAAGAAGGAGAGATGAATAGAAAGAGTACATGAATACAAAAAAACCAACAAAAGAAATCAAATCAAATCAAATCAAATCAAATCAAAAACAAAAAAAAAACCTGCAAATTCTTCGCATGCTCAGACTCAATTGCATTCCTCTCCCTCTCAGTAGCACTCTCAGTAAAAAGAGGAGCAACAAAAAAGCACGAAAATCGATCTAAAGCCTCTTCCAAATGATTATGAACCACATCAAAGTAATAATTAGTGTTTTCAGTGGAAGTATACGCGTTAGAACGCCCTCCGTGGGTTTGGAGGAAGGCATGATAAGAATTTTCGTCAGGATATTTGGTTGTTCCGAGGAAGAGCATGTGTTCGAGAAAGTGGGCCATTCCCGGGAGCTCCCACTGTGGGTGGATGGGAGAGGAGGAAGGAAGGAGGGAGGGAGGGAGGAAGGGAGGAAGGGAGAGAGGAAGGAAGGAAGGAAGGGAGGGAGGAAGGAAGGAAGGAAGGAAAGAGGGAATGAATGCATGGAATGAACAGAATAAGTGAATGAAATGAAGAGAATGAAGAGAATGAAGAGAATGAATGAAGAGAATGAAGAGAATGAATGAAGAGAATGAAGAGAATGAATGAAGAGAATGAATAGAATAAGAGAGCGAATAGAATGAATAAAGAGAGTAAATAGAATGAAGAGAAGGAATGAAGAGAAGGAATGAATAGAGCGAATAAATAGGAGGAATGAATAAAATGAATAGAAACAGATCAAATGAATCGAATGAAGAGGATAAATGAATGAACAGAATGAAAAAATGAATGAAATAGAACGGGATGAAATCGATTTTGAAATAAAAAAAAGCACAAACCGGGTCAGAAAGATGACCAACTCTCACATCCATAGCAGCAGCAGCACTATCTGTCTCAGGATCACTCACAATCATCACCTGCAACCCGTTTTCCAAGAAAAAAACTTCATGTGGTCGGTCTTCCTTTCTTGGTAAACGAAGAGAAGAGAGAGAAGGAGAACAAGAAGAAGAAGACATTCTTAAGAAGAAGGGCGGGGAGGGGAGGAGAGGGAGTGTAGATGGGGAAGAGGGGGTGAGGAAAGAGAAAGTGGGACAGGAAGAGAGCTGAAATTTCAAGCGGGAAGAAGGGGCAATGAGAGGAGACGATAGAAGGGACCGTAGCATGAAATGAAAGAAAGAGAAGAAGGAAGACCAACAAAGAAAAAAACGAGAATAAAAAAAAAAATAAAATAAAAAAACGAAAAAACGAAAAAACGAGAACAAAAAAAAAAATTGTTGGGAAGGGCCAACAATTTTTGGGTGTGTGGTTATTAAGAGAAAAAAAAGAAAAAAAAAAACAAAGAAATGGATTATTGAATTAAATTTTAATAAAATAAATATTATTTTTCGGTCAATGATTTTTTTTTTTTCCTCTTGTTTTTTTTCTTTCTCTCCTCAGGATTGGGAAAGCGGGGAGTGAGATGATGAAGGGGGGGGTTGGGAAGGAGGGGGAGGAGAAGAGGAAGAAGGAGAGACAGTAAGTGGGGAAGGAGGGGAAAGAGAAGGAAGGAAAGCAGTCTGAGCAAGCGAAAGACCAGGAGAGGCAGGAGAGGGAGAAGACACACAACGAGAAGAAGGAGAGGGGGGAAGAGAAGGGAGAGGAGAGCCCAAACAACGGGTCACACGAGCCTTAATAATTTGTTCCAATTCACCAGATAAATCATCATATTGGCTGTTTGGAAGAAGAGGGGGCTTCACAATCCCAGGGGAATGGAGGTGGGGGGGAGAAGTGGGGAGAGAG
>MUHK01002898.1:0-16490 GCA_002151225.1 Paramoeba pemaquidensis
GAGCTCAATGCTGTGTACACGAGTCTTATTTTATTTATTTATTTATTGATTATTGGTTTATTGATTTCTTGATTTATTTATTTCTTGATTTATTTATTTCTTGATTTCTTGATTTGTTTATCCTTCCCCCCCTCCAGCTACCAAGGAAAAACAACAGAAGGGGTAGATATTTGTGGGACATTATTAGTTCAAGAAGTCAACGAAAAATTGAAAGATTTGGCGCTGATTCAACGACAAATCACAAAAATTTCTTTCATGGGCCACTCTCTTGGTGGGCTCATCAACAGGTTCTTCTTGTTCTTTTTTTTCTCCAATCCTTGTATTTTTTCACTCTTCTTTGACCCTCCAACAGATTTACAATTGGGATATTAAGAGAACAAGGTTTATTTGCACACATAGAACCAGTTTTTTTTATCACTTTTGCAACCCCCCATCTTGGAGTTCGTCGACCACAACATAAAAGGACATTCAATTCGGGTTTTCTTTCTCTTTTTTTTGTTTGTTTCGTTTTGTTTTGTTTTATCCTTTTTTATGTATTTCTATTCACTCCTCTTTTCCCTCGCCCACCAGTTGTGAACTTTTTCACTGGTTCATGGTTTTTGGGGAAGACAGGAAAACAACTTGTTTTTGATGACTCTCCCATCAACCCAATTTTGACTCTCCTTGCTTCACCTCATGATCTTTTTTACCAAGGTAAAATTCGATTTTTTTTCTTTCCCAAAGAGAAAGACTCTTCTCCTCTTCTCTTCTTCCTCCTTTTCTTTGTCTTTCTTTGCAAAAAAATAATTCAATAATCTGAAATAGCTCTTGGGCGATTTAAGCACCGAATACTTTACAGTAATGTTTATGATGACCTCGCTGTTCCTTATTCGACTGGAGCAATTGCTGCGTTCAATCCTTACAGGATTTATGCTCACACCCTGAGGTTTTATATCTAAATATATTGTTTTGCTTTGTTTCCCCTAACTTTTCTTCCAGTCAACACGAAAGAAACTATCCTTTGATTCTGAGTCGGAACCACCCAGGTACTTTTTCTTTTTTGGACACTCCCTTCCCTTTCTTCAATAGTAGTACACCCCCCCTGGGCCTTCTCTTCCTTCAACTCCTTCTTTCTTTTTGTTATTTCTCTTTACAGGAAGGACCACCTCAGAATCAGCCATTTTGGAAAATTTGACCAACTCTGTCTCAACAACCGTAAATGAGGCTCTTGGGGCAATATTAATTGAGGGAACGAGGTTACTATGAAGGAAAAAAAAAAAAAAAAAAAAAAAAAACTAACCATCACATACAGGAGGGCTTGGATGGATGGCAAATCAAAGTTTATGCTTGGCAAGGTCACCTCCCCTCTTCTTTTCTCTCCATCCCCTTCTTTCAAAAATCTCACCTCCCCATCCCCCTTCTCTTCCTCCCCTATTCTCCAGGTAGGAACTTCTGAAATGGCCCAAACTGAGCTGGTCGATTCTGAAAGCCCCGTGAGGACCCTCACCGAATCCGGGGAGCTCTCGGGAAGTTCTTTAGGAGAGTTTCCCAAATCTGGCAATTCTTTTGGAGAATTTACCCATTCTTGTGATTCTTTGGGGGAGCTCCCTGCTTCTGGGACCCCTTGTCCCCCCCAACGGACCACCACATCACCTCGCCCTTTGGTAGCGGGCACGGATAATCTCTCAGAATCTTATGAGATTCCCGTCCCTTCTTATTTTCTTGAATCAAGCGGTCCCCCCTCCTCCCAACCCCCCTCTCCCCGCCTCTCCCCTCGCACTTCCCCTGTTCTCAAGCACCCCCCACCACCTCTCTCCCAGGAGAGGGGAGAGGTTGGGGAGGAGGACGTGGGGGCGGAGGTGGTGAAGGTAGAGATTCAAATGAAGTGTTTGAACTGCGGGGTTAGTTTGGATCATGTGGAGGTTTCAAGACATTTTTGTTCCTCGACCCTCTCTGCCTCTGCGTCGCTCCTCTCTTCCCCTCCAATCTCTGCTTCTCTCCCTACTCTCTCTGTTTCCCTCCCTTCTCCTCTCGACGCACCCCCTGTTCCGAAAAGGATATACCCAAAAGGGAAAGTATCATCTTCTCTTCCCGAATACCCCCCGAATTTGGCCGAGAATGCCCCAGAAACAGAAAAGAATCTACAGTCATTTTCTTCCCCTGAATTTGCAGAAAAATTGTCAACTTCCCATAATTCGGAAGAGGAAGAGAAAGACGACAAGGGAAAGGGAGAAGGAGAGGAAGAACGAGAGGGAGAGCCAGAACCAGAACCAGAACCACAGCCAGAGCCAGAACTACAGCCACAACCACAGCCAAAGCCAGAAGCAGAACCGCAACCAGAACCACAACCAGAGCCAGAAGCAGAGCCAGAAACAGAAAGAGAGCCAGATCCAGAGCCAGAAGCAGAAAGAGAGCCAGGTCCTGATCCAGAACCACACCCAGAGGCAGGGTCAGACGCAGACGCAGAAGCAGAGGCACAGGCCGGGATAAAACAAAAATCGATTGTCTCTGAATCTTCTGGCGACTCTGTGGATGGCCCCCCTTCTCCTTGCCCCCCTCCCAGACATCCTCCCTTGCCCCAGGCCTCCCTGGTCTTAACTCCACCCCCTCGTTCTCCCTCCCCCTCTCCCTCTCCCCCTGTGCAAACAAGCTCGTGGTATTCGTTAGATTCGTGGTTTTCGTGGGGTTCTTCCCAACAACAACTACAACAAAGACAAAGTGGGGTTTATCCATCTATGAGATCTGTCTCCCCAATTACTGAAACCCCCCCGCTGACTCCTCCTCCTTCCCCTGTTCCTGAGGGAGAAGAAGGAGAAGGGAGTGAAAAGGGGCCAACACCATCATCCCCCAACCTTTCGTCCTCTCTTTCCCACATTGATTTACCTGATTTTTCCCAAGCTTCTTTATCGGTTGAGGAAATGGGCCCTTCCTCTTCTTCTTCTTCTTCCCCTTCTTCTCCATCTCCTGTGTGTTCTTTCCCTTCTGCCCCTCAGCTTCGACATGACGATATGGCTTCGAGCTCCGCACAGTTCATCCCCTCCCAACTTTCCTATGAATCTGTTGGAGGTGAGTAGATTTGTTATTTTTGTTGCTATTATTGTTTCATCTCAGTATTCTTAATTTTCCTTTCTTTTGTCTTTTCTTTTTTTCTCCACTAGATCCGTCATCAAATCGGCACTCTTCCATGTCAAACGCTGCCCTTCAGGCCGATGAGAAGGTCAAAGAGCTCAATGCTGTGTACACGAGTCTTATTTGTCTGTCTTGGGAAAGATATGATGTGATTTTTAAGGTGTTTTTTTTTTTTTTTTTTTTTTTTTTTTTTTTTTTTTTTTTTTTCCTTTTTTTTTTTCTTTGCTTAAATTTAAAACCCACAGAATAATCCATTTGCCCATGAGGACATCATCTGCAAAAACAGATCGAGCCCAACTGCGGTGGCAAACCATGTAGTCTCAAAAATTCTCCCTGAACTTTGAGATCAAACAACTAAAAATATATGAGAAACTCATGTATTTTTTTTTTACTTTCGGCTTCTCAAAAACAAAAAAATGAATGTGAAATAGTGCAAAAATGGACACAATTTTTGGGGGGTTCTTGTATTTTTCTTTCGAATGGAGGGGAAAGGGAGGGAGAGGAGGACATAAAAAGAAAAGGCCCCTTCTCCAATCCATTTTACAAGAAGACAACCTCGTTTTTAACCAAAAATTCACAGAATTCCATCGGTTCCGTCACTAGACACAGTCCCCAACCACATTTCCCATCACCAATCAAGGAAGAAAGAACAAACAAAACAAACAAAAAATAATCTGCCGAATGCGATGATTTGACCTCAATTGAAACAGCAACAAGCACATAAAATTGAAAAAAGCACTAAAGTTGATTGATATCCTTTTAATATGTGAAATTCAACCTTGCAAGCCGTTTGTCCTTTCAAACCAAAGCCTTTCATCATTTCTGGTCCTCTTCCTCATCCGAGTCATCAAAAATAGTTACAGGTTGGGTTTCAGTGTAAGCCCCAGTAAAAATGGGGTTGTTCTTGGCTTCCTCTGCATACTTAAGAATCGCCTCCCTCGGATCTTCATCCCTCATCGTATTCTTCGCCATCCCTCGCATCAAATGTTGTGTCAAACTACTCCCCGCATGGCCTCGAGAATTGGGACCTTGAGTGGGTGGATCGGGGAGATGGGATTTGGTGGGATCCCTCCTGTCTGCATCTCGCTTTCGCTTGTGGCTTTTCAGCGTGTCGTCCTTGAGGATCGCATGGGGGGTGTGGATGGGTCGGTGGATGGCATACTCATTGGCCTCCTTCATTCGGACCTTCCTCCCAGCCGACAGGAGGGCTCCCTTGGTGCTCTTGTCAGGATGATAGTACATCCGAACGATGCTGTCAGAGCTACCCACCGCCAATTGATTGCACGCCTTGTTCCAGAGAATGCTAACGACACTTCCTCCTTCCGAAACTTCCAACTGGCGAACCTTTGACCACGTGGATTTTTCGTAAAAACAAAGAAGACCGCTCCCTTCACCTCTTTTTACTGATGTTCCGGTGACTACAAGGTCGTCGTTCGGGCTCGTGATGATGTCGGTGGTAGGGTGGAAGTTCGGGAGGTCTGTCATGGTGGTGACCAGGGAGGGGGGCTTGGCCCTAGAAGAAGATAAAAGACGGAGATCCCAGACTTTCATTGTGTCATCTCCCCCTCGAGAAAGCATGTAGTGGCCGTCTTGGGTGAAACAGAGGGAAGATGTGTCACTCCCATTTTCATGCGCATTTGGAATAACAAATTCTGGTCGGTTGTATGGCCCACTTCCTCCCCATATTTGGATGGTTCCATCTTCTCCTGCCCCCGCCACCCACGAAGCATCTGCCCCTGGAGGTATTGTGGGTTAGTGTCACAAAAAGCAACTATGTAACTATTTACACCACACACACACACCAAAAAACCCCAAAAAACACCAAACACCAAAATTGTTAACAAACCATAAGCACAAGTCGTAAAAGCAACCCTCCTCCCCTTCCCCTGAACAATTTTCAACACGTGAACTTGCTGGGTTGGGTCCTCGATATCCCATATCCTCATTGAGGAGTCCCGAGATGAAGTTAACATCCTTTCGTGATTGGATGGGTCAAAGAAAATCTTGGTAATGGCGGCGGTGTGCCCCTTTGTGTGATTCAGATCAGAGATGTACATGTCTCCTTTTGCAAAAACTTGGATCTCTTTCCCATCCCTATCGTACATCCTTGCCCTTTCGTCTCCCCCCGCCACAACAAAACAAGACCCTGTGTTTGAGTACTGCACGGAGACGACTTGATGACCTGGACATGGCTCGATACTATGGGGAAGAGAAGAAAAGAAGACAAGAGTGAGAGAGGAGAAAGTGAGAATGGGAAAAGGGGAAAAGGGGAAAATGAAAGAAAGAAGAAAGGGTTGACGCAAGAAAAAAGGAAAACCTTCGAAAGGAGCGTGCGGCTTGGTCCATCCCAGCAAAGTTCCACATCTTGATAGAAGAATCACCACTTCCCGATAACAAACGAGAGCACTTTGGATCCAAAGCCAAAGCAGTTACCCCTCTCTCATGCCCCCTCAAAAGGAGGTGGTGGGAAAGTGGTATGCTGTCCGCCAACGCAGCCGTCCTTTCTTCCTCTTCTTCGTCTTCGCTGTCTTCCTCCGATCCGTCCTCCTCAGAATCACTGTCGCTGTCTTGAGGCGGAGGTGGGCGAGGACCAGGCGGCCGTGGTCCTGGTGCTTGTGGTCCTGGTGCTTGTGGTCCTGGTGGTCGGGGACCAGGTGGTCGTGGTCCTGGTGCTTGTGGTCCTGGTGCTTGTGGTCCTGGTGCTTGTGGTCCTGGTGGTCCTGGTGCTTGTGGTCCTGGTGGTCCTGGTGCTTGTGGTCCTGGTGGTCGGGGACCAGGCAGCCGAGGACCGGGTGGCGGCCGTGGTCCTGGCGCTTGTGGTCCTGGTGCTTGTGGTCCTGGCGCTTGTGGCCCTGGTGGTCGAGGACCTGGAGGTCCCGTTGGTTGCCTGGAAAGGGAAACGAATTCGTGTTCGTTTGGAAGGTCCTCTGTCTCTTGCTCTTTCTCCCGGATGAACGAGGATAACATGGAAAGGGAAGAAGTTTTGGGGGGCTGTTTTGAAGGGGGGTTGACATCTGTTCTCACTCTCTTTTTGGGTCGCGCTTTTGACCCAGACCCAAAGGAAGCGGGCAAGCCCATTGCTGCCAACTCCTTGCTATTCATGGTGAGCTCTCCTTTTCAGTTTGGGAGGAATTAGCAACTTCACAAATCACTCACAAAACGTCCAAAAAGGCTTTTTACGAGATTTTTCACTAAATGCCTCGCAAACACGCGCAACTGCGATTCTCTGGTGTATTAAAACGCTCAAAAGGGCTTTCTGTTGATGGCGGGTTTTGGGGGTATTTTCTGATGTAAATATTTTTGTATTTGTGTGAATGTCGGCCGTGACGATGTTTCAACAAGTAAAGTGTTTTCATTGTTTGTCATTATTCATCTTCAATTGTAAACAAATAAAAAAATTGGTCTTTCTATTGTGTGTAAAACGCTCAAAAATGACTTTAAGAAGATAAGAATGATCCTTTCAGAATTAATAAGATGATAAAGAAAATGAAAAGAAAAGAAAAGAATTGTAATCAAATTAATTGTAATAAAAAGCCACCCAGTTGTTAGTTGTTCTCTTCGCAGGAAGCTAGCCCAATCTCGAAAAAAGAGCCTGTAATCTTCATACATTCCGCACAGTACGAACAACAATTGGTAAACTTCTCGTAATTACAGCGCTCAACGTTCTGAAGGCTGTCACATAGCAAGAACTTGGCCCCGTTTCATCCGCTTCCTCCAACATCGTTGGGAATTTTTTTGGGTCCTCGGATTTTGGGAAATGCAATGCATTGCTTTTTGTTGGGGAGAAATAAAATCTAATTCTGCACTGGGAAATGTTCCATATGAGTTAAATCATTCTATAGTATTGTTGTAGCGGAGGAGGAGAGTCCAATGCCCACTATTGTATTCATTTTCGATTAAAATAATTTTCCATTCATAATTATGGAGACCTTGAATATTTGGGTCTTTACACACAATCTTGTTAAATCTTTTTTTTCAAACGCAATCAAAAACGAAATATTTGTTGTTTATCCAACCGAGAAAACCAGAAGCTGGAAAACGCAACATAGTACATCGTACACTCCTTCACTTCGTTCAGCCATGTACTATTCATGCTTTTGAAATAAATCCATAAAATCCCCAAAAAATAGAGCCATTTTGGTCGTTTAAAACAGCCCAGAAAATCGAGCGAAAATTGCCTTTTTCCCGTTGCGAGAAAGAAGCTTTTTTTCGACAGCGAGGATTGTTTCTTCCATTCTTTTGGCTTTACTTTTTGTGTCTCTGTTCCCAGCCTCCAAAAATGGGGGAGGTCAATGCCGATCAATTCAAGCTCAAAGAGATATTGAAGGGCCATACCCTTCCCGTGTCCAGGTCATTTAGACTTCAAGTTATGTTTTATTTTGACAACATCTCACCATATCATCCAGTGTCAAATTTTCTGCTGATAACAAGTGGCTAGCCACTGCATCAGGTGATAAGTCCGTTCGGGTTTGGAGTGGTGAAGATGGGAAATTTGAGAGCTCTCTCACCGGTCACAAAAAGGTAGGAGAGAGAGGGCCGTTCGAGAGAGAGAGAGAGAGGGCCGTTCGAGAGAGAGAGGGCCGTTCAAGAGAGAAAGAGAGAAAGAGAGAAAGAGAGAAAGAGAGAAAGAGAGAAAGAGAGAAAGAGAGAAAGAGAGAAAGAGAGAAAGAGAGAAAGAGAGAAAGAGAGAAAGAGAGAAAGAGAGAAAGAGAGAGAGAACTGAATATTCCCACAGGGAATTTCTGATGTGGCTTGGGCCTCTGATTCTCGTCACATCGCTACAGCTTCTGATGACAATACTTTGATGTTATGGGATACCGAGGTACAAAGCTCAGAACCTTCTCTTGGTTTAACACAAAGCTCACTTTTTTTTCTCCAGGGGGGAAAGTCACTCCAAACCCTGTTGGGCCATTCCCACTATGTCTTTTGTGTTTGCTTCAATCCCCAGGGGAACCTCGTCGCAAGTGGTTCCTTTGACGAAACTGTGCGCATTTGGGATGTCAAAGCTGGTTTTGCTTTCTTTTCTCTCCTTTTTTGAATGTTCTCGTTCTCTTTTGACCAACTCTTCCAGGAAAATGCATGAGAACCCTCCCTGCACACTCTGATCCTGTCACATCTGTTCGGTTCAGTGACCACGGAGACCAACTCGCCACCTCCAGGTCTTAACTATGAGCACATTTTGTATTCTCTCTTTGTTTAACTCCATTTCTACAACAGCTTTGACGGATTGGTGAGGTTGTGGGACGTTACCACAGGAAACTGCATTGAAACTTACACCCCCCCAATTGATGACAACCCTCCAGGTTTTATTATCCTTCTGAGAACTCAGCGTTTCCCCTGACTAGTTAAATGACAAACTTTCTCCCAAACCAGCCGTTTCGCATGTTCAATTTTCGCACCAAAGCAAATATTTGATTGTGAGTTCCCTTGACAGTACAATTCGCCTTTGGCGAACAACTGACCGTTTGATATTAGTTCATTTCTTGACTGTGAAGAAATCTGATCTGGCATTGACTCTTTCTTGCAGGCAAGATCTTGCGAAGATACACTGGCCACGTCAATACCAAGTTCTGCTGTTTTGCAGCTTGTCGACCCAAGACATTGTTGAGTGGGAGTGAGGATGGGCGTGTGTACATTTGGAGTCTCAACAAGCCAGATGAGAAATCATCTTTCCTGGTTCATTCTGAAACAGAGCCCGTGATTTCATTGGCTGCCAACAAAGATATTTCAAAAATTGCGACAGGGTGTCAAAGCGGAGACGTGAAGTTATGGAGCACCACTACCGACGCCCCAACACCAATGGAAATTTAGATCTATCCCTCAGGTTGTTCCTCAAACCTTTCCTCCACTGCCTTCTCCTCTTCTCCTTCCCATTATGTATTGTCTTGTCCATGGATTGTTGGATCGGCTGCTCCATAAAATTTCAAGAAAAAAGCAACAGAGGCCAACAGTTTCTTTTTTTTTTTTTTCTTTCTTTTTTTTTTTTAATTGGAAAAGTCAAAGCATCGATGAAGGAGCCTCACACTGTTGTTGAAATTGAGGGTAATGCTTTAAGAAATTTCCTGAGACATAAGTACAAGAAGGAACGATCCTTATCCCTCGTTGGAGGGCCTTCCTAAAGGCAGCCACGCAAAGAATTGCCCCCAACCCCTTCCCTCTACAATCTGGGGGGACGAAGGTATGTACAATATCCCATAGGTTCCCATCCGCACCCTCTCTGTATTCAAGATAGGCTTTTTTACCGTTAGAACAAGCAAAGACAAATCTGCAGCTTGCTTCTTCATGGACCACCGCCTCAATTTCTTGTTTCTCCATTGGGCGAATGTTGGTGAGGTGCACTTGCAACCTGGACGGTTGAAATTAAAATGTCCATAGACATACTATTTTCGGACGTCAATCGGATATCATGTGCGCAAAAGAAGCCTCTTGGTTGTGGTGTTTGGTCCAACATTTTTGTCCTTTCCTTTCCCCCCCTCCACTCCACTTCCCTTGTGTCCCCCTTCCCACCCCTTTCCCCTCTCCAAACATGTCCCTTTCTAGAAAAAAAAAACGGCGACACGAAACCGTCCCCAACTTCACCAGCGAGGTGGATGTGGGTTTCCCTGTAAAAGTGCAGTCTTCTCCTTCAAAGTATTTTTGGGAGGAAGTTCCCCCTCTTGGTGAAGTACTCACCCCCTATGGATACGGGCATTCTGGCGTTGTTGGTCCAGATGGACATGTGTACGTATTTATCTCTTCTTCTTTTTCCATTTCCCCACTTTCCTCAGACTTTTAAAAAACAGTTATGTATTTGGGGTACAATCCACGAACCACAGCATCTCCACAGATGTGTACGTTCTTGATCTTTCCCAATCATCTGGGTGGTCCAGGATCTCGACCCCATCTCCTGAGGTTCCTTTACATCCCATTTTGACCCATTTTCATCTCTTTTCGTTTTGTAACCTCGTCATATTTTTCAGGGGAGCCTTGCTCTTCTTCGCCGCCACTTTCACGTTGCTTTTGTACACGAAGAATCTATGTACGTTTTTGGAGGAAGGCATCAAGGTAGCCCTCTTCTCTTGGAATCTTTTGTGGTGGTGGGAGTTAGCTGTTCAAGGAAGTGGAGTGTGAGTGTTGGTGGTGTGTCTGTTCATTGTGCAATATTTTATAGTCTAACCGTTACCCTGTAGTCTATCTGGGAGACCTCCTCCGATTTAACCTGGTGGAAAAGGAATGGGAGGCGGTCCGTCCGACGGGAAACCCTCCACCTCCACGATTCGGCCACACCCTGGTCCTCTTTGATGGCTGGGGTTATGCATTCGGGGGCTACGATTCACTTGGGTTTTGCTGTCATGAAGTTCACGCCTTGAATTTGACCGAACCTGAGCCTTCGTGGTCCTCTTTTCCGACCACCACTGCTTGGAAGTCCGGTGATATCTTACTGGAGCGGCATCATCACACCAGTGTCGTTTTCAATCGCTCTATGTATGTTTTTGGGGGGAAGAATTCAAAGCGATTTTGTAAAGAAAACCTCTACGAGCTCAATTTCGACACGCGGCAGTGGAAGGTTGTTTCTACGACCGGAAAGGGCCCTTCTCGTCGATATGGGCACTGCGCTTGCGTAGTTGAGGGCTCCATGTATATTTTTGGGGGGAGAGATGAGGTTCGGTCGTTTCCCACAGAAATTTATCGATTTGAATTTGAGACAAGGGCTTGGAAGCGGATTGAGCTCTCTTTGTCCCCTCCTGGCAGAGAATTTGCTGCATGTTGGGTGTTTGATGGCAAAGTGTTCATGTTGGGAGGCCAAAGTCGATCGGGGCAGTCGTGCAACGACCTGTATCAACTAAAAATTCGGGACAAAGAGGACTCAGACCCATCCTCTTCCATCCGAGCTTCTCCTCCCAGTGGGTCTGAGAAGAGAGGCGGAGGCTGCCGCCCACCCCCTCGGAAAGCCTATCGCCGAGTTTCCGGGGATTCTCGGGAGTCTCTTCGGATAAAGTGCCATCACCAAGATGAAATAAGAATCTTGTGTGTCGAAAAAGATATCCATTACTGGGAATTCTTGGACCAGCTCTTTTCTGAATACTCCTCTCTTGGTGATTTGCACCGGCTCACGTCATCCGGCTCTTCCTCTCGATCCCCTTCTTCTCCTCTCTCCTCCTCACCAACAACGCCAGCTTTTAAGATGTTTTATCGAGATACGGATAGAGATCTCATTACCGTTCGCTCCGAGTCTGATTTTGAGATTATGAAAGAGGATATTGCGGCTGCTTCATCAGGAAGCCGCTCCGTGTTTAAAGTTTACCTTTCTGATCCTGACACTTTCTCATCTCCTTCGATTTCTACCCTCATGTCGCCAAGTGGTTCATCAAATCTACCACCGATGGCATCTCCTTCCTTTCTCTCATCATCGGAGAGGATGCAGTCACCCCCAACACTTCCTGTGGAGCCCAATGAACCGATCCAGTGGACCAAAGGGAACTTGTTGGGGAGAGGCGCATTTGGGGATGTTTATATGGGCCTCTTGAGCACTGGGGAGCTCATTGCAGCAAAAGAGGTCACAATCCTGTCTACCAACCAGGAGGCGTCCGCTGCCCTTGAGCAACTCCAACGAGAAATTACTCTCATGCAGAATCTCAGTCACCCTCATATTGTGCGTTATTTGGGCACTGCGAACTCGGCGCCAGCTCCGTCCCCCTCAACCCTTTCCACCTCCTCTCCTTGCCAGCAAACCCTCTACATCTTTCTTGAGTACGCTCCTGGGGGTTCTATCCGTGACCTCCTCCAAAAATTCGGGCCCTTCCAGCTCAGGATTGCTCGCTCTTTCACCTCTCAAATTTTGGAAGGGCTTATTTATCTCCACCACAATGGGATTGTTCATCGCGACATCAAGGGGGCGAATGTCCTGGTTGGGTCGTCCGGAACAATTAAATTGGCGGATTTTGGAGCGAGTAAGCAGCTCTCTTCTGTCCGAAGCATTTCTCATGGGGGCTGCAACACCTTCACCGGATCTCCTAACTGGGTAGCCCCAGAGGTCATCCAAGGAAGTTCGTATGGAACAAAGGCTGACGTGTGGAGTGTTGGTGCAACTGTGATGGAAATGTTGACCGGGAACCCTCCTTTTCATGAATTGGAGCCAGTGATGGCCCTTTTTAAGGTTGGTCAAGGTGATACGGTCCCCTCTATTCCTGACTCTCTTCATGTGGACGCTCGCGATTTCATGCAGCTTTGTTTCACTCGCGATCCCGAACAAAGAGCTTCTTGTCTCCAACTTCGAACGCACCCCTTTGTGGCCGACTCGAAACCTCCTTCCTCCTCCTCCTCCTCTTCTTCCTCCTCCTCTTCTCAGTCTCTCGAATCAGGGCCATTCAAGCCCTCCGCCTACAGTTCTTCCTCCTGGCCATCAGATAAACCGCCCTTGTTCTCGCCCCCTTCATCTCCTTCACCACTCCCTTCAACATCCATGCTACCACCACCATCAGCTCCAGCCCAATCAAATTCATCCTCTCTAATACCAACATCAAAACCTCAGACATCGATTTCATAGAACAGCCCTTATTTATTTCCCCAAACTTTGTTCCCCAAATCCACCGCCCTTGACACCACACCCTCTCCCCTAAAACCACGGAACGAGCAAACAAACTTTGTTCGCCGACGCCCCTTTTTGGATCTTAACAAGAAAAAAGAAATAAACAAAGGAATATTTCCTTTGTCCTTGGTCTGATGGCAACACTCATAAAACACACAAAACAAAGACAACAAAGACAGCCGGCGATTGCCCCCGACAATTCGTTTTTTGGGAGAAAAAAAACTGCAAAAAAAGGCAACCGTTAATTTCCTAAACAAAGAGCAGCCAAATCGAATCAGCCAATCGCACGCAGCCACGTCCTTTCTTGTTTCAGGAGGAGAAACAGTTCGACCTGGTTTCAAAAATGAAACCAGGCCCAACCCGACCAACCCGACCAACTCGACCAACCCGACCAACCCGACCAACCCGCCCTCCTCGAATCCCAACTGTTGATATCGATAAAGGCCCTCTTCCTCCACTTCCACTGGATTTTTCGCAGAGTTCCTCGAGTCTTGGAAAGGTTTGTCGAAAATGGGAAAGCAAGGAAGCACCTTCTTTTGACACTCGTTTTTCAGAAGCCTGGGGATGCCTTTAATCAAATGGAGAGGATGGAGGCACGCGCCTTTGCTACGGCCAACTTTTTTGTCTCAGACTGTTCTCTTTTTCTCTTCTTTTTCAACTCGGTCTTTTCTCACCCCCTTCCAGCCCCCAGGGAACAGGACCAGGGAACCCCCACCTTCGAGAAACATTCTTCATTTGAGGTTTGCATTTCCTCTTTTCGAGAGCCTTTTGTTTTATTCTCACATTGTTCCTTTACAAAAGAAGGCCCCAGTTGTTTGGATTTTCTTCCTCCCTGTGTCCCCCCTCTTTCTTCTTCCTTACATACCCCCTTTTCCAGAGAAATAATAGGTTTCTCCCCAAAGCGTCCAAAAATGAAAAAAATCAATCCTCCAACCTCGCAAGGTCCAGAAAGTTACAACCAAAACGAAAGGAAGCACCACAGGTTCTTTTTCCTTTTTTCCTTTTTTCCTTTTTCCTTTTTCTTTTTTTCATTTTTCTTTCTTTTAAAGAAGTTGGCAAGAGGTCACTCTGCTCCTAATCTGATGGATTTAGGCTGGGCAAGTGTCGATTTTCTTGTGGCAGAATCCCCAAGAAATTCCATTTTTGCTCCCATTGCTATTGCATTTTCAAATTCAGATTCCTTCTTCTCTTCCTTGGACTCTTCTCCCATTCACTCTTCTTCCGCTATCCCCTCTTCTTCCTCTTCTTCCTCTTCTTCCTCTTCTTCCTCTTCTTCCTCTTCTTCCTCTTCCTCTTCTTCCTCTTCTGCCGAGACTCGGAATCGAGGCGCGACTGCTCCTCCTGCCCCGGTGAAGGGTGTTGGGTTTGCGGGAGGTCAGAAAGAAGAGGAAGGGGAATCTGAGCCTCTTTTTAATCTTATTTACTCTTTTATGGGGGCACCTGAGGTTTTGCCATTGCTCTTGTCATTGTCATTGGTGTTTTTGTTTTTGTTTTTGTTTTTGTTTTTGTTTTTGTTTATTTTATTTTTGCTATTGCCATTGCTTGACCATCAACCACGCAGGAGGATCCGTCAAAGTTCGTTTTTCTTGGATGACCTTCTTTTGATCCTATTTTCCTTTTTCTTCCCCTTCTCCCCTTTGACTAACTCTTGGCACCAGGAAAAAATTGCAAATGAAGTCCACAAAGCTGAAGCGGTTTTTTTTTGTTTTTGTTTTTTGTTTTTTGTTTTTTGTTTTATTTTGTTTTATTTTGTTTTATTTTGTTTTATTTTTTGTTTTGTTGATCTTATCTCTCCAGAATTCATACTCTCGTCGGGTTTGCTGAGGTTTTTGTTTCTGATGACGAGGTAATATTTCGATTTAAATGAGCCGAAAAGGAGAGGGAGAGAGAGGAGCGTGTAAGAGAGAGAGGGAGGGCCGTTCAAGAGAGAGAGGGCCGTTCAAGAGAGAGAGAGAGAGGGAGAGAGAGGGCCGTTCCGTTCAAGAGAGAGAGAGAGAGAGAGAGAGAGAGAGAGAGAGAGAGAGAGAGAGAGAGAGAGAGAGAGAGAGAGAGAGAGAGAGAGAGAGAGAGAGAGAGAGAGAGAGAAAGAGAGAGAGAGAGAGAGCGAGAGAGAGAGAGAAAGAGAGAGAGAGAGAGAGCGAGAGAGAGAGAGCGAGAGAGCGAAGAGAAAAAATGTCATGTTCACATAATTTTGTAGACGGGGATCGTTGGTGGGACAAAACAAAATTTGTTTCGTCTTCTTTTCTCTGACGACTATTCTGAGTCTTATGTTACAAACTTTTTGGTTCATTTCCTTTCTCTATCTTTCTCCCTCTCCATTCTGATCTTCTCTTGTAGTATGGATACAGAAACATTGCTACTTCTCATGATTTTTTTGATTATTTAAGTGACCGATTTTTTAACGCCGAGCTTGAGACGGAGGTTTTTCCTTTATTTCCTCTCTCCTTTTCCCTCTCCCTTTCCCTCCCTCTTCCTTTCCCTTTCCTTACCCACCGAACAGCTTGGGTATGAAGAAATAAAAGAAAATGCGACGATCAAAGAAAGACTTGCAACTATTGACAACAATATCTCAATTCTCAAGCAGGTAAACAAGCTTTTTCTTCTTCTATCTTTCCCCTTCCCCACTTATCCAGTTTTTGATCTTTCAATTTTCACAGATGAACAGTTGTAATTTTATCGATGTTGATAACGCCAAAAAATTGTGTGATTTTATTCTTCGAGATATTAAAGAGGCTATGAAATATTACTCTTCTGACGCCGTTGTTTCTTCAAATCTGGAGGATCGAATTACCTTGGTTATTTTGGAAAAAAAAGAGCTAAGAAAAACTGTTTCAGTCGACATTAAATCTCTCCAGGTAAGATAAGAGAAGATAATACAAAGAAGAAAAAAGCTTAGTTCTCATTTCTGAAATAGCTGGTTGAAATTAAAACGAGGACCATCGATGTGATGGAGCTGTGGATTCGAAGGCATTACTATGATATTAAATCGAGCTATGATAAGAAAGAGGAGGAAGAAGAAACGGTTTTTTGCTTTCCCATTCCTTCTTCCCCATCCCCCTTTCTAAATGACTTGTTTCAGATCCTCAAAGATAAACTTAATTCTTTTTTTGAGTTGCTTCTGCTAGGTTTTTTCTTTTTTTCTTTCCCTTTCACAATCAACCCTCTTATCCTTATTTCAGATGACCATTTTTCAAACCGAGGGTTACAGTTGCAAATAATGATGCAAGACATTGATCTTCTCCGTAGATTGCACCAAAGAAATTTAGTTTTTTTGGGGAAAAAATGTTCCCCCCTCTCTCTGCCTCCCTCTTCCTCACTCTCAACTCCTCGTCCTTCTACAACTTGTACTGTAAATTGTTCCCCTCCGGTCTCTCGCCTTTCTCCCACTCCTGGCCAGTCCTCTTTGTTCACTCCTACTTCTTCCTCTCCTACTTCCCCTGTTCCTTCTTTAACTTCCTCTTTAACTTCCTCTTTCTCTTCCCCGAGCCCCTCTACCTCCAACCGCCCCCGAGCTACCTCTCTTCGCTCTTCCTTATCTTCTTTGTCTCGCCCTTCGGTGAGAAAAAATTCTCCGACTCCCTCTCACCAATTTACAAACCCGCATTATGAACTTACAAACCAGGTGGGTTGATTGGCGGGTAGATTGGTGGGTGGCTTGACGGTTACTGATTCTATGTCCACAGATGCTCGTGAAACTTTGGAACTCAGATCTACCAACCACCAGGAAAGTGAAAGGGAAAAAGGTTATTTTTGAAATTATATTTACTCTGTTGTTGTGTTCTGAAATGAAAAAAAAAAAAAAAAAAAAAAAAAA